>APFE030801430.1:61737-106887 GCA_000404065.3 Pinus taeda
TATATATATGGAAAAATAGAGAGAGATTATTGGAGATAAAGATACAAGGAGGGGGGTGAGATGCAAAGAGGGGAGGGAGATAGAGAGGGAACTAGAGGAAAACATATTAGGAAGAAAAGAGAGATATAGGGAGAGTAAGAGGTGGCAATAGAGGGTGAGTGAGAAATAGAGAGGGGGGCTGGAGAGAAGAGAGGGGCAGAGAGAGGAAGACTAATAGAGAGGAGGGGGAAGAGAGGCAGGGGGGAGTGAGGGAGAGATGAGAGAGAAAGAGAGAATGAGGGAGAGAGATATGGATAGAGAAAATTTGTTGATGGGGAGAGAGAGAGGGTAGATGGGATAGAGAGATAGATAAAAAAAAGGGAGGGATAAAGTGATAGAGATGGATGAGGGATAGAGACAAAATAAGAGACAGATAAATAACTACAAATACGTAAATACTAAATGGAAAATAGAGAGAGAGAGAGAGAGAGAGAGAGAGAGATATGGTGGGGAAGAGTCGGGGAGCAAGGGGGAGAGTGAGAGGAGAGAGGATTAAAGAAAAAGTTAGAGATTGAAGTGGGATAAGACATAGGAGAGAGAAGGGTGAAGGAAGAGTGATGAAAGAGAAGGGTTACAAGTAATTTAAAATAAATGTGCATGTATTCCTGAATGTGTGCTTGGTTCTACCAAGCTCTAACAAACTTGATATGGCAAGGGAGGAATGTAGGTAAGGCATTCATGGTTGTGGTGATTTATCTTAGGAATGGATGTGCATACCTAAAGACACATGCACATTCATAAGTGTGAGTGGACATTAATGAGAACACATATTATAGTGATGGGGTCCCCTGGGTTGGTCTGGGGTTAAGATAACCCAAATTTTGGTACAATTTTGTAAATAATGTAAAGTCCCCGTGATTTGTGGATGCGAAGTGCATATATGGGTAGGAGTAAAACAGGATTAGCCCCTTATTTTGATAAGTTTTGATTTGGTTTTGAGATTCACCCATGGTCCACAGACCATGGCATTATATGAAAAAACTATAAATATGTGTGTCTTAGGGAGTAGAGGAGAAGAAGGTGAGATAAAAGAGAGAAGGGCTCAGAAAGGCTTAGAAGAAGAAAGGCTTTACAGTTGAGTGAGCAGGGGCCTAGGTATAGCCCACAACTGAGTGTACAGACCCCTCCATCTATGTGTGCAGGGAAGTTTGAATATGTAATCCTTGAGTTAAAGATCAATAAAGATAAGTTTCTGAAGAATTATCGAGTATTTATGTTCATGTTTATTTATGTTATATGTTGTTAATGAATTACTTGTTTTATGAAATATTACTCGAATGCTACGCGATTCTTTCTAATAAATCTTAATAATGTATGCAATGCATGTTTAGATACGTTCGTGAAGACTCTGGTGATTCCTCTTATGTTTATTAACAATTTAAATATATCTGCAAGAACACCAATTTAGGATTGCTTTCTGATGCACATAAGCAGGTAAATTGACTGCTAAATGTTCACAAGGACTGATCGTATACTTTTGCGAATGTCTAAAGGTTGTTTAACATAGTTGCAGCAACGATCCCTAAGAGTTTATTGATCTGCGCGAAGGCAGATCCGAGGCACTAGAAGACATAACGCTAGTCTCTGGATGTAGAAACTTGGTTCTTGCATCCCCCCATACTGCTTCGGGTGACATTGTAGCCTGCGCTATGCGGGTTGTTTAAAAAAGGGCTAGTAGTGTAGGGTTTTGTTGGTTGGCGCGACTAACTCTAAACCTAGGTCAGGACCTCCTAAGCCAACAAATGGTTTCTCTGACAAGACCAAGATTTGATTGAAAGAGATGTATGATGTCGCATCATTGGAATTCGACCAAGAAAGAAATTGAAAAGTGGTTGGATCAGAATATTCATGAGTTCGTGGTGCAAAAAAATAGGAATTCGCGCCTGTCAAAGGAAGAGTGGTTGAACAGGTATCTGTATATGGAGACACACACGATATTCTTGTCCACCTTCCCCATTGAACTTTATGAATGATTGGCTAAATTGATAGACAGTAAAGGAAGGTGGAAGCTCGATAGTCCTATAGTCTCTACTCGAGAATTAATGCAATGACTAGAAACCTATGAAAACAAGATCACGTGGGTTGTCGATTATTGGCTCGATCGCATTCTAGAAGGATTTGTTACAGAATTTGCAGTTGATACCTCAGTCAAATATAATGAAGATTTTTCAAAGTACTACGAGGTAAGTATTTAAGATCATTGAATACTTGGATTAAAATGTTGTTATGTGAAAAACATGTGATGCCATTACCTTGATGTTCGGAGCTACACAAAGTGGACGATTCTTTAGAAATCACGAAGGATCAGGACCATTATATGGTCCATTGATTGGACCTCCTTCAAGTGATGACGAAGGGGTGGGGCAGACTACACTGCAAAGCGTTGTTCAACTAATCACTTAGGGGATTCCTCGAGAAAATCATCCTTCCACTCTGCCTCTACCTCCACCTCTGTCGCATACACCTTCGCCCACACCTCCACCTCCACCACCACCATTTAACATGGTGAACACGATGAAGATGTCGATCTTCGAAGGCATAGGAAGTGAAGATGCAGAGAAGTTCTGGTTTGTTGTGTATGAACAACACAACAAATTACTGATGATAATATAAAGAAGGCACAGTTGGTTACTGATTTGTAGGATTGTGTGCTAACCTGGTACATTAAGTATTGTTCTGATAACTCTCTTGCAATGCTGGCATAGATGAAGGCGGATTTAAACAAAGAGTTTAGTAAGCCTAAGTGTGACTCATAGTCAGTAATTGGATTTAAAGAGACCATGATGAGGGTCGATGAGATGCCTTGGGAATTTGATCAGAGGTTGAAGTGTTAGATCAAAGAAGCTAACATGCAGATCATAGATAGCCAACATCATGAATGGTTTATTGCATCGCTCTTTCCCCACTTAAGAATTTCTTTGTCGCAGTAGAATATAGAAACATAGGAATAAGCCTTGGAGATCACGATGAGGCTGCATGCATCACCTATTTAGGATATGAACTTGGGCGTACAATAGATCCATTGAAAATTGGCAAGCTTACACCTAGAGTTACAGAGTTTGAAGAAAGACAAGGAGAATAAATGAGAAGTGCATGCAAAAGTCTGGTGCTTGAAGTGCAAGGGCCATGGGCACAATAAAGATCATTGTCCAGTGTACGCAAATTATATTACAGGAGGGGGGCCAATTCCCCTGAATCCAGAAGCCCTAGCATGGACTAGTGTAGGGGCTGCGCTATGGTGTGATATTTGTCAGGGTGTTAGACAATACGGGACGGATAATTTCCATTTACTTCAAAAGTTAGTCTAGACACCCCAACAGTTGTTCTGTAAATTTTGAAAATATGCAGGCCACGATGAGTGCCACTGTTGAAGCTATGAGCTGATGATGGAAAGGACACCTACATACTGAATGCAAGCAGAAACTCAACCTCCAGATCAAGATGTCAGAGGAGCACGTAGAGGTTATCAAGGTTGAGGACAGGGCTGAGGAGGAGGAGGGTCTGGTAGAGGACGCGATCAGATTATCTACTAGAACTATAGAAAACCAAGGCACTATGCATGAGAGTGCCAGAATCCTACACACCCATCATGTCAATGCCGCAGATAGTTTGAACATGTTATAAAATAATTCTTAGTGCTAATAGCTAAAATGAAAGAGAAGAAAACACAGCCTTAGCAGTGTATGCAGAATCTACAGATGATGAAAGCTGAGCCCCGTGAAGAAGGTCAAAGCATTAACATTTTGCTAAGAAGTATAATGACTACTAGCGCTAATAAGGGTAAATAGTTTGAAGAAGAAGGATAGGTCGGCAAAGCGCCATAGAAAGAAGTTGACTTTGATCTGGATCATGCTAAGGAAACATTTATGGAATCAAAGAAGAGCTTCACTAAGGCATCCACCTCAGGGAGCCAGGACAAGATGCAAGAAATCAACATGCCTGTAGAGGTTGATCCCTCTATACTCACTACATTTTTGAAGATCTTCATGAAACTGTTGCCCGATAGCAAGGCTGTGGAAGGCCTGTAGGAATTAATAAATAAATGTGTCAGAAAAGAGAAAGTCCTTGATGGACACTGAGTGGTTAGAAAAATTGGTAAACATAAGGCATGAATAGGGCATGAGATGAGGCTCACCGCGCATATACGTGATTATGAGATGGACCAAGTCATTTTGGATCTGGGGTCTAATGCAAATGTATTATAGAAACATACATGGGAAAGGATGGGGAGACCTACACTGTCGTGGTCTCCGATTCAACTTAGGATGGTGAACCAACAAAAAATCATCCCCATGGGATGGTTATATGGAGTAACAATTGATATAGGATGTGTGAGTGCAGTGGTCGACTTTGAGGTTATAGAAATCGTTGATGATAGTAATCCCTACCCCATGCTCCTGGGAATTTACTGGGCTATTGACATGAATGGGGTCATTAATTTGAAGAAAAGGAGGATGTCATTTGAAAGAAAGTCGCTGCGGATTGTAGTGCCACTAGATCCTGCAGAAGGGGCGCACTATACTGAACCAGCCCGCGATTATGAAGAAAGTGGTGATGAATTGGACTAGATTTACAAGATAACAGTGCAGGATCACAACTGGATTAATCCAATGGTAGATGGACGGATTGCATGGGACCGGGAGAGTTCGTGCACCTCTGATTGAGATGAGGAGTTAGAGCATTGGCATAATCTCTTGCATGAAGTGTCTACATTGCAATGCAATATGATCACAAAGTCGCTGCGTTGTGTTTCGTCAGAGGTAAGAAAATTACCTTATTATGATGGTTTAACTGACGTAGATCTGCTTTTGGATGAATTTGAGAGAGAAGTCCTTGAGGACCACCGCTTCCAAGCATTAGAGTTGGCATTGCGCGCTACACCTACATGATGGTGGGGTACACATAAGGATAGTTTTGCTAGATGGTGAGATTACAAAAGAATGATGAAGCTACAATTTGGGCGTGCTAACACCATAATGACTAAGAAATATAATGGAAGGGACAATCTGCGTGATCACCTAGTGAAATGGGATAAAGCATGGGGAAGAAAACTGTAGCTAGAGTGGGTACACATAGTTTTCCATACCTGGGATACAATTCCCATGAATTGGTATCTGGAAATGGAGCTCTGCCATGGCACCACGAAATGGGATGTATTCAAGGATGGGTTCTTATTGACTTTCAGTTTTGAGGATGAATTTGTGAGCATCTATGAAGCACTGCAGGAAATTAAAGCAGTTACCTTTAGAACATCGACAAAACCTATGGAATGGACCCAACCAGATTGGAGAACCTAGCTACACCATGCACTACAATGCTATATGGTGACTGCTGAAGAGGAATAAGAAGACCCTAGGAACATCAATATTTCGGAAGTCGAAGGACATTGTAAAGTAGAGGGGCACAATTAGAAAACCTAGACATCTCTGCACCTTTGAAAACAAAGAAAGTAAATATTGGCACTAAGAAAAAATCGAAGTTCGTGAAAATTGGAGATTACTGGGGTGACGATGCAATAGATAAAGTTATTGAATTGCTCCGCAAATATGAGGATCTCTTTCCAACTAAGTTTTCAGATCTAAAGGACATAATCGATGACTTGGGCATTATGAAGATCACACTAAATCCAGACGCGAACCCTGTTAAACAAAGGCCTTACCACCTTAATCCTAAGTATAAGGAAAAGGTTCACCAAGAGCTGGATAAGATGTTGGAGGTAGGCATCATAAAACGTATTGAAGAATCAAGAAAGGAAACAAAAAGGAGAAATAAGGATATGCATAGATCTACGGAAGCTTAATGATGCATGTGTCGATGATCCATTTCCAATGTCATTCACAGATGAAGTGTTAGAAAATGTTGGAGGGCAGGATGCCTATTCCTTTACTGATAGGTTATCAGGGTATCATCAAATAAAGATCACGCCAGAAGATAGAAGCAAGATGACCTTCAGGACAAAGTGGGGTTGTTTCTAGTACACTATGATGCTGTTTGGACTAAAGAATGTGCCTACAATACTTTCCCGCATAGTCATCACAAGGTTCAAGGAGGTCATTCATAAGTTTTTGTAAGTATTTTGTGATGACTAGATGGTGTTTTGATTAGTGAAGCACCATGTAGCAAGTCTGCGCCTAATGTTGGATACATGTTGCAGATACCAGATCACTCTAAATTTGAAAATATGCATATTCTGTGTTCCTTTTGGTATCTTTTTGGGTCATGTGGTGTGCAAGAAAGGATTGATGGTGGACCCTACAAAGATTGTGGTAATTGTAAACTTGGAGGCCCCTAGGAACATTAAGCAGTTGTGCACAACGCTGGGACATACATGATACTATAGAAATTTTATTAAAGCATATGCTCAAATTACTGTGCCCATGGAGAAACTGCTAAAGAGGACATGACATTATGTTGGGACGAAGAATGTCAATGCAGTTTAGACGTGTTGAAAGAAAAGATGGTCAATGCACCGATCTTAGTATTTCTCGATTGGAAAAAGGAGTTTCATGTACATGTGGATGCCTCTTGCATTGTGTTGGGTGTAGTGCTAATGCAGGCTGGTGAAGGCAAAATGGACCATCCTATAGCCTTCGCAATTAGGAAGTTGTCGAAGGCCAAGAAAAATTATTCAATGACTGATCACGAAGGGTTGGCCATGGTGTACGCGATGCAGAAATTCAGACATTATCTGTTAGTAGGGCATTTCAAGATGTACACCGATCATTTATCCTTGAAATACCTGGTCAACAAGCCTGTGTTGTGGGGGAAGATCTGCATATGGTTGCTATTATTTCAGGAATATGACTTTGAAGTCATTGTGAATCTAGGAAGGTTAAATGTGGGACTTGACCAGTTGTCGCAGATTGAAACAAGAGAGGAATCTAATAATCTAGAGGAAGGGTTTCTAGATGTGTAACTCTTTGCGGTGTGTGTAGCGGATGACCATTTTGCAGAAATTATTCACTTCTTGACTATGGGGATGGCACCAGAAGGATATATAAATCAACAGAAGAAGGAATTAGTAGTGCACACAGAATTTTTTTTAGTTATTGCGGGACATTTGTATAAAATGGGTGTTGATGAAATATTGTGAAGATATGTGTCAGACTTTGAGCGGGACAACATTCTTGCTAATGTTCATGGGGGAAGTGCGGGAGGCCATTATGCAGGCAGAGCAACTGCGCAGAAGATTTTCCGTGTAGGTCTATGGTGGCCAACACTACACAAGGACTCCAAGGAATATTATAAGATGTTCAATGAATGTCAAAGAACTGGCAGACCATCACGAAGAGATGAGTTACCACTATGTACTCAAGTATCATTACAGCCCTTTGAGAAGTGGGTGATTGATTTTGTTGGGCCAATTCAACCCCCTGGAAAGAAAACGGGTGCACGTTATTTTATCACTGCAGCGAAATATCTAACCAATTGGGTGGAAGCACCGCTGGTTAAGGATTGTATAGGGGCTTTGACAACAAAGTTCTTGTTTGAGTATGTCTTAACCATATTTGGCTTCCCAAAAGTGGTGATGAGTGATAGGGGTACGCACTTTCTGAACAAAATGATCAACATGTTGACTAAGGAATTCTAGGTCTACCATCAGAAGAGTACACGATATCACTCGCAGGAAAACGGAACTGTTGAAGCCTTTAACAAGATTTTGGAGAATGCACTGACGAAGATTTGGAACGTGCAGTAGAACGACTGGAATGTGCATGTACTTGCAGTACTGTGGGCTTAAAGGAATACTTGTAAGAAGTTGACAAGGAAAACACCATTCAGATTAGTATTGGGGTCGAAGCCGTAATTCTGATGGAATACATTGTGCCTAGTCTACACATTGCAGCTTTCAAAAATATGGTAGATCACGAGGCCTTGGAGGAAGAGCTCGCGTAGCTGATGGAGCTCAAAGAAGATCGATTTTGGGCAGGATTCCATCAACAAGTACAAAAGGAATGAGAAAAAGCATGGCATGATCACCTTATCAAGCTTCACATATTCAAGGTAAACAATCTTGTCCTCCTATATGATAGTAAATTCACTAAATTTCCAAGAAAATTCTAGATGCATTGGTTAGGTCCATATATTGTTAAAGAAACTACAGATGGTGGCGCAGTGAGGATCGTGAAGCTGAATTGGGAACCCTTTCTAGGAGGAGTGAATGAGAGCAAATTGATGTTATAGGTGGCGTAGTGAGGATCGTGAAGCTGAATTGGGAACCCTTTCTAGGAGGAGTGAATGAGAGCAAATTGATGTTATATATAGGGGATCTTGCGCAATGATTATTTGGCAGAAAGATAGTCTTAGTGCTCCAGGCAGTTGCAAGGGAGTGCAAGACTGTAAACTACATTGTCCAACTTGATGGAAAATGCAGAAAGAAGGTTGCGCGGAGAATGACGCACCAATGAATCTGTGCTTAGGAGGATACGCAGGAAGGGAAATTACCACGCAACCTAGCAGCAAAATGACTGTTGGAGTTACTATTCATGACTTGACAACTAGAAGATTATTAAGTGGAGAGGGGTGGCAACAATTAAGGCGAAAATATTTGAAGATCTACCAAAAAAACAACATTTATTATCAGAATTTGGGGGGAATGATCGGATTTGAATTCAAAAATCCCTATAAATTACACGTGCCATTCCAACATAGAACACTCCGCGCTCTAAGATTTGTTGTTTCATTTCACTGTCTGTCGCTTATGAGCCGAGCATTCTGGGAAGAATTCCTATCATGAGAAAAGGTTTCTCCCATAGCCCACGAGCTATTTATGGAGAGAATGATTGCCACTAACCCAGCTAAAGCCTTGAGTTTGAAAGCCATTGTGTTTGATGCACTAGGACCAGAAGTGTCAAGTGTATAGGCCATGCCTACGGTACCCATGACGTTGAGGTTTCCTAGGCCAACAAAGATTGGGACGAAAGACAAACAACCCACCATGAGAGAGGAATAACCAGCAGTAAAGGAAAAGAAGAAGAAGCCAGTGCTGGTGTGTGCATGAGAAAGGAAGAATACCAAAAGACAAACAAAACAGAAGAAAGATAAGAATACACAAAGAGTAGTGGACCTAGAGGCAGAATAATTCTAGGGAATAGAGAATATTGATGCTGAAGGAGTGGAACCCATGACGAGGCTACCTAAGTATATCCCTTTGCAAAAGGGAAAAGAAAAGGTCACAAAGGACTTGAATACTGAGAAATTTATAGTATCCACGCCCTTACTACCTGAGCAGGTCCCTTTTGAAGGTCCTCGACTTGCGAGGATCCCGTTGTTAAAAATGGAGGATTGGGATCTCGTGAACCAGACTAAGTTTCCACATTTTGCATTAGACAAATATATGCGGAAGGTCTATTATGAAGAAACAAGTGTTACATGGTCCCCATGACTATTCTTGCACTAGTGACAGTGACACAATTGACAGTGAATCAATCATTAAACATACATTTTAATGTTCTTATCACATATATCTATATATTTATGTGTATAGATTCATATCTATGTGTCACGACATTTCAGATTTACAATTTTCATCATGCCCACACTGCATGATTGACGATTACCATTAAACAAGGGAGATCGAAAGTGAGCGGGTTCATTCTCTTCCCATTGATGAATATGATTATAGTCGGGGTATTTATCCCTCCACTTTGTCAAAAATTCGAGGCCCACGCCTCTCTTCAACCCTCTACCTGACCTAGGTGCCAACACATGTATCACTTCTCGGAGGTATAGCTTACATACTATGTGATATGGTATGTTGTACCATTCGCACGTAGTCACACGGACATCGACAGGTTGACAATGCATTGGGTCCATATATATATATAGATATGTTTATTCGATGGTTATTTTAATGAGTCTATACAGTGCACCACCATACATTGTTTGTCTTCCATAAACAGTTTTAGTGGATGGCACCAATTTATCGATGGTTTGGTGATCCTACTAAATGGAATGTAGAACTCTTATCATTGACTCCATTTAGTTAGAATCTTCACACCTAGTGTCTAGGTTCTTTTTCTTACACTATGGCCATCAAATGTCAACTCTTCACCTTTTTGGTAGTTAGAGGCCCTATTGTCAACTTAGCGAATTGGGCATTACCATTGATGTCTCTATTGTGTGTACGTCCTATGACTAAGGAATCTACTCTCGACCACATCTTGTGATTCTTTGTTGCTAGAACTCATTGGGTCATTCAATCTATCACAAGGTTGGTTTCCAAAGTCCAAGGTGCTAGAGTTATCACTATATAAATTTCATTATGTGTCATGGTATTGTGATAGTTATTTTGTTGTGCAACGGGTTTTCCCACCCTTGGGCATGGGTTTTATGTATTGCAAACATGCAAGTTCCCTTCCCCCAACTTAGGTTTCGATCGATTACCCTTACAAAATCTCTTCTAATGTGGGGACGGGTAATAGATGTGTCACCTGTACGTAGATATATATACGTACATGCCACATATCTATGCCACAATGCAATGCTCACAATATTGAGAATAGTGATTATAAATTTTATCCTTGATGTTAGCACTCATCCATAAGTTGCACTTGCAAGGCATAATGTTGCTCGATCTGAAAACCACGAGGGCTTAACACACCACAATAGAGCCAGACCACCTGTTCATTTTAAGATATATTGTCACACATATGTGGATTATGGCATTAACATGTGGGTTCTTCTAGTTTGTTGAACTTGTTCACCTATGAACCAATAAGTTGAGCACGTGTGTCATCAAACATGTGTTCCTACACCTTTCTAATGTATTGGGTCTAATGATTAATTCTGACGATATCAAGCTTCATCCGACGTGACATTCTTAAAGACTAGAAACCCACCTCCATGGCGGTTCCTCCTCCATGAGGGTACACCTGCAGTGCCATAATACAAATAGTAGTTAGTCTTACAAGGATGTTAAGCCATGTCAAGGCAACACCATGCCACAACCACGAAAGAACACATAAACATTTTTCAAGACATTGAATGAGAAAGACACTCACCAACACCCATAATAGTGTGCTACAACCTTGATTATGGAATAATGTAATTTTATCATAGGTTAATGAAATTTTATCCTTTTGCACTGGTATCATAAGAACCCAAACATTTTTGGATAGTACCATCAAATATGGAGAATATTTATTTATGTGAATTAGGCGAATAGTTAAGGCCAAAATAAAATTAGCCTCTTATGTTGCCCGAAATAAATATAACTAGGAGAAGAAATAGTTTCTCTCGTGATAAATCTCAATCACGGTAGCAATAAAATTTTTCCATACATGAATTATAAATATAACTGACACATGCTTTGTTACATCACACATGCAATGACAACCACTTGTGTTGTTCATGCATATAAGAAACATATTACAAATACTTATCAATAATTATGATCACCATTTCAAACCATAATTGTAACACATATTTGTTATTAGTGAGAATACATGAGGAAAACACTTATCTGTGAATGCTCGGGAAATTGAGTATGGAAAAATGACTCTCCACCCAACCATAGAGGGTTGTAACTAATCCTTACTTACAACTATCACCCTCGAGCCAAATACCAAAGTCTTCAATGCTCAGGGATTTAAACATAGCCACCAATTGAACTAAGAACCAAAGTTTCTACCACCTTCTCCTTCCAATTGTGTTGTAATCAACCAGTGCATAGAGGAATTGTGGTTCCACCCAGCTTTAGGGACTCCAAAACAAAAACCAAAAAATTACAAAATAGGGAACCATCAAATTTATTCCAAGACATTTCCAAGACTATTTCCTCCACCACAACCCTTAGGAATGTCTAAGAAATGCCATATCCACCTTCTGGGTCATGGTGAATCGAGGGGAAAACTCTCCACACTTGGAATCTTTGATTTCCAACATTGCGAACTAGAAAAAATGTTTTTATCCAAAAACTATCATGTTGTTGTTCATCGAATGGTTTGTCTTTTCTTCGAGCTGCCCCCTCCATACCATGTATGTACTTTGACAATTCAAACTCCCCTCTCATGTACCCTAATAGGAATTGATTATTAATTTCCTTGGGAAACCTTTAGACAACCTTTCTAACATTATTTTTTTCTAGCCAATAGAATTCCCACCCCCGCCCCATGTTGGCCTACTTTTATTTGTTAGATGAAGCTTTTAATTGGTTGTAGTGGGTGACCTGTACATGTCACGAGCTTGTAGTCCACCCACTCCTCCTTAATTATTTTTTCCTCGCTACCTTGTTCAAAATTCCAAGAAAGAATGGCTTTAGCATTTCTCTTGCAGCTCCAAAATTTCTGAAAGCACTAGACCATTAAAATTCACCAACCAACCTTCAAGAGTTGTCCCAACAATTCAGATTTTCCCACCTTAATAAAACTTACACCATCCTCGATAACAAACCTCCCCAGCCTATGGAATTTGTGTCCTTTGGGTCAACCCTTTTTTTTTTGGAAAAATATTTACATATATGTATGAGATAAAACATGGTTGGAGTTATCACAAACCCCTCCCCCTTGAGGGAACACTACGCTCGATGTTCTCTGTCTACATGCCACACAAAAAAAAAAAAAAAATCATGCATATTGTTTTGTGGAGATTTATATGTATAACTCTATACAATATTTATAAGTGAATGTACATTTTATTTAACCAATAAACAAAAAAGGATATGCTTCCCTCATTGAGTCAGTTATTTCCCAAGTGGATTCCTCAGGTGCAAAGTGCCTCCACTACACCTTGACTTTCTCTATTTCTCAATTCTTGCTCATGAGGTTCCTTCGGTCTAGCATGCATAGTGGCTCTGGTTTTGGAACTCTTCCTCTGGCTCCACCTATAACACAAACAAATCAATCAAATGATTAGAATCCTTATCTTTTAAGCAAAGAAACATGGAAAACATCATGGAATTTAACCGTTGGAGGTAAGGATAGCCTATATGCACTGGTCCAATCCTTTCTAGGATCTTAAAGGGCTCACAATACCATGGTGCCAACTTAGCACATGACCCAACCTTCATAGAAAATTTCTCGGGCTTAACTCTCAAGTATACATGTTCCCTGACTTGAAACTCATTATGCACCTTATGTTGATCCACATAAATTTTCTAGGTGTCTTGTGCCACCTTTAAATTCTACTTGATGATCTGAATTTTCCACTCCATTTCCTTGAGCATATCATGTCCAATTAAGACCCCGTTTACGGAATCACTCCAAATAATAAGAGTATTAAAACTCCTCCCATATAGTGCCTCAAATGGGTTCATCTTTATAGATTCTTTGTACCCATTGTTGTATGTGAATTCTACAAGTGGAAGATACTATTCCCATTTCTTGGGCTGGTGCATCACATACATCCTCAACATATCCTCGAGAATTCTATTTTTCCTCTCTGTTTCCCATCCATATTTGGATGATACACTATACTGAATGTTAACTCTATCCCCAATCCTGCAAATAGTTCCTTCTGAAACCTTGAAGTAAATTTAGCATCAATATCTGAGATGATTTTCTTGGGAATTCCATGCAACCTCACAATCTCCCTTATGAAAATTTGAGCCACCTCACTAGCTAAGTTGGTGGACTTGACCACCCCGAAATGAGGGATAGTGCTTAACTTGTCAATCGCTACCATAATTGCATCATGTTCCCCGGAGGTCCTTGGTAATATTGTGATGAAATTCATGGATATTACCTCCCACTTCCATTTCGGAATGGGAATGGGTTTTGATAAACCTACTAGACATTTTCATTTAGCATTTTTTTGTTGGCATTCTATGCATTTAGCAACAAAATCAACAATTTATTTCTTTCAATTTGGCCAATAATAAGACTTTTTAATGGTTGTGAAAGTCTTTTGATACCCAGGATGGCCCAAATATGACTTGAAAAGGAACTTTCTCATGATGAGCCTCTTCAAAATATTCATTATTTTGTACATAGATTCTATTATTGAATCCAATAACATTTTCATTTGTGAGATGATACTCTTCCTCATCATTATCTTATTGCAACTTTTCCCTCACTTTTTGATATTTCTCATCATATTGTCGTACATTTTTAATCTTTTCCAATAGGTCCACTTCATAAGAGCTTACAGTTTCCACGTGATTCAATTGAATCCTTCTACTGAGTGCAACAACAACCCTATTCTCTTTACCCTTAATATACTTGATCTCAAAGTCAAAATCGCTAAGTGTGTCCAACCACCTAGCTTGTCTTACATTCAACTTGGGTTGACTAAACAAGTAATTGAGCCCACTATGATCTGTTATAAGTATGAATTTCTTGCCAAGGAGATAATGAATCCACATTTTCAATATGTGAATGATGGCAACTAGCTCTAGATCACGGGTCACGTAATTCACCTCATGATCATTCAATTTCCTGCACGCATATAAAGCAACCTTTCCTTCCTACATCAAGACTCCACCGAGCCCTTCCTTGCAAGCATCTATGCACACCACAAAATCTTGTCTGGATCTGCAATCCTTAACATTGGTGCATACGTGAGCAATTATTTTAATTGCTCAAAACTTGTAGCAGAGTCAGTTGTCCATTCAAATCTCTTTCCCTTCCTTTGCAAGGATGTGACAAAATAGCCTATCTTAGAGAATTTCTTAATGAACGTCCTGTATTAACCTACCAATCCCATACATGACCTAACCTCATTCACATTTTTTGGGTTTTCCCACTCCATTATGGCCTTAACCTTCTCTAGGTCAACTGATATCCCCTCCTTGGAGAAAATGTGCCCAAAATAGTGTATTTGTGACTGGAAGAAGTTACAATTGTTGAGCGTTGCATATAGCTTGTGCTCCCTCAGAAACTGTAGTATTGAAACCATGTATTTTTCATGCTCTTCTTCGGTCTTCAATTACACCAATATGTCATAAATGAATACAATTACAAACTTGTCTAAGAAAGGACGCAACACATTTTTGATAAAACACATGAACCTAGCGAGGGCATTAGTGAGCCCAAAGGGTACCATTACATACTCATAGTGCATGTACTTTGTCCGAAAAGAAGTTTTGTGGATATCTTCTTCCTTGATGTACACCTGATGGTACCCATACTTCAAGTCGATCTTGGAGAACTAGAATATGAAGAGACACTAAGAGATCAAGCCCAAGAGTCTCTCCCTTGATGTATATATCTATGATCAACCCTAATGCAAAAAAACAATTCATTTTGAGGAGTTACCTCCTGGCCTGACATGGTATCAGAGCACAGGTCCCAACCCCATTTTTGGCTTCCTTTCTGCCCTTGTAACTCCCTTCTACCCCTGTTCTACATTTCTACGGACTGACACGTCTTCCTTCTACCAACACAAATTCTTCATCTTCTCATCAAAGAACCTCGCTCATTTTTCCCTGCACACTCTTATGAGGATGAGGCTGATGCAGATTTCAACATCCACTAGTTCAAGTTGAGAGAACATTTTTTTTTTGGATTTTTGTCAAACTTGGTGCACATCCCCAGAGAAATTGGTCAAATTAGATGCTAGAGCAATGAGCTGGTGCATAGAGAATGAGCATGGAAATCCTTGGCACTACTGTTACTGAGGCAAAAAGAGCTCGTCGGTGTGGTGAATGGAATGTATTCATTTGAATATTGTTTCATATTAAATTATGTGTATTGGTATTGGCATGATTTTATATTGGATTACACTCTATGTATTGGTGTAATGGTGACTGTATAATTGTATGGTATGCACTCATAATGTGTTATTTCTAACTATATTATCAAAATTGTGTTGCGGCATCGTGATTGTATCATGACTATTTCTTTCCTCCTTGGCTCCATGTTGCGCTGCGACATATATCATACACAATATGTCATACACATCCCCTCTCGACTCCAAGTTACCAAAAATCTACTACTATTCTTGTGTTAAACAATGTTGTGGATTACACTAATTAATACCTTTTGATGCTGTGTTAAACAATGTTGCGACATCACTCCCAGTTAATACCTCCTCTATACCTCCTCTCAACTCCTGCCATACCACTCTCCTCACTCCTGGGTATATATTTCAGCTATAATATATAAAATCACAACTCGCTAGTGTCCTAGTTATAATATATAACCCCGATAGGATTCCATTTATAATATATAAACTCGCAATTTAACTCTTCCATAATTAACTTTGCCCCTCTGTCATCCCAGTTACCACGTCCCCTAATTCATAAACCTACAGAGTTAATAGCTATGTCATTCACAACCTATCCCATATAACACTTTCACATATGCACCCTCCCCCATATACCACCTCCCCCAATAATAACTCTGATATATTATTCCTCATTTTTTTTCCAAAGTTAAACAAAGTTTTCCACTAGAAGTGCATTTATTTTTACATAGTACACATATCTTTAAAATCAATTCATTGATATGAATTATTGGAGTAGTTCTCTCTGGAAAAGAGAAATATCTTGAATGGTTGTGGAAGATAAATTAGACTCTCATTTTTAATGAGTTGTGGAGAGGAATTTGTGAAGGAGAAGGAGATGATGAACCTACAAATCCCACTTTAGATAAGGAGATTCCCATTTAGGAAAATAAGAGAAACAAGGCATATTCCTTGATTGTAGCATCTGCAAATGAAGAGGTGAGTCACCATATTTCACCATTTTCAAATGATTTTGAAGAATTAAAGAAGTTGAGGGAATTGTATCACTCAAACTCTGAATTTGAAGTTGTCTAATTGATGATTAAACTGTCCAGTCTTGAATTAAAAAAAGATGACCCTCTTGCTTTAGCATCAAAAGTAAGATCTATTATGCATGATATAAAAACCACTAGTGTTGACATAGATATTCCTCTCATAGCTTATGTCAAGGAACTATATACCACTTATTCAAATTATTTTGAGTCATTGCAAGCAAGTGGAAACGTCAAGGAGATTACCTTTGACTCCCTTGAGAAGAAGTATGTTGAGAGAGGGGAGGCTTTTGGGAAGAAGACAACTCTTTAGTCCTCTGAAGAAGCTGTGTATATTTCACATAGAGAGAATACTCATGCAAAATATTCTTCTAGAGGAAGAGGTGGCCGAAGAGGAAGGGGAAGAAGTAATTTTAGAGGCGGGGGGCAGCCAGTTCCAAGGAGAAAAGTATGATCTTCATTGCATACGTTGCAATAGAGATGGACATGATGCATCCACATGTAAGTTTCCTTGGGACTTAATTGAGCAAGAAATAAATGAAGGTAAAGGTAAAACCAATGACAAAGGGGAAGGTAAAGCACCCAAATATGATCATTATGTTGTGGCACATTGCAATGTTGGAGTAACTAAAGACTTGGTTAATGCTTCACTTGCTTCATGGAAATATGATTGGTTGCTTGATTCAGGAGCAACTTTCCACATGACTTTTAGGATAAATTTTTTTGAAGAATTCATTGACAATGTTGATGGAGCAGTGTATTTTGTAGATAAGAAAAAACTCAAGCCATCAGGGCTTGGCACCATCAGTCTCAAACTACCTAGTCTTCCATATTTATTCTACATGATGTTCTATACCTCCTAGAGCTGAGAAATTTATTTTTTCTTTGGTTCACATCCGTCAGAAAGGACACTCCACTCATATATTTGGTGGCAAGTTCAAGGTCATAAAAGCATCATATCACTCACTTATCATGACGGGGAAAGAAGAAGAAAGATTTTCGAAGCTGCAAGGTACCTCTACTCGTGCATAAAACTTTTCATATAGTTATCATTAGGATGAAGGTACATTTCCATAATGTCTTTTATGGTGTGATAGATTTGGACACTTGAATTATGACAACCTTGAATGTACGTTGAAGAAAAATGGTGTTATTAGTTTGCCTACAATTCCTAGGAAACTTAAGCAATGTGATGCTTGTATTCTAGGAAAGAATAGAAAACAATATTTTCATGATTCTCATTCCAGAGAACATAGAAAACTTGAAATCATTAATTCAAACTTAAGTGGTCCAATGCCTATTCGTTGTGCAAATGGTAATAAATATATGATGACATTTCTTGATGAGTACACCAGAATGTGTTGGGTTTATTTATTGAAGAACAAATATGATGTTTTTCAAACATTCAAGAACTTTCATGCATGGATTGAAAATGATGCACAATCTCATATTGCCTATATTCTCACTGATAATGGAAAAGAGTGCACTTCAAATGAATTTGAAAACTATCTTCGTGAGCATGGCATCAGACATCAAATAATTGTGCCTTACAATCCCCAACAGAATGGAGTAGCTGAAAGAATGAATAGGACAATCTTAAATATGTTATGTTCCATGATGTTTTTCAAGAATGTTAAAATGATGTTTTGAGCTAATGAAATTCTATTTTTTGTGTATATAAAGAATAAGTGTCCATCTAATTCTATTAGAAACAAGACTCCTTATGTGTATGCAACCAACTCACAAAATAGAATGAAGAGATAGATCAACGACTTAAAATGTAGCCTCTTCAAGGGGGCAACCTCCTTTACATTACATAAATGAACAATTCCTGAATGATACAAATGACAATACCTCCTCTCTATATATAGGAGTATAAGGGGTTACGATATAATTACAGCTGAAATAACAATAATAATGTAAGGGCACAACAATAACAATAGTGGGCTTGTATGGGGCACAATAATAACAGTATGGGGACAACATGGGCACAACAATAATAATAAGGGGCTACAATGATAATAATAATAAGGGAATACACTAGTATTATAGGGACCTAACATGTCCCTCTCCTTCAAAAAAGTGTTGTCCTCAACGCTTGAGTAGTTTTGGATGCTTTTGTATAAATTTCTCATCCTCCCTTGTGGAATCTTCAACGGGTAAGTTCTTCCACTTGATGAGATACTCTGAAATTGATCGAGTTCGTAGTTGACGAGTTCTTGTTCTATTCTTGCTTCAGGTTCCAATATAATTTTTCCTTCCTCCTCAGGTTCTGGAAACATTGTTTGAACTGGGAGCTAGTCACCTATAACCTTCTTTAAGCATGAAACATGGAAAACTAGGTTCACTCAGGAAAATGTAGGAAGTTCCAATTTGTATGCGATAGTACCAATATTTTGCAACACCTTGTACGGACCATACTTTGGTGATAATTTATTATCATTCTTAGCTTTCTTGAGGGACATTTGTTTGTATGGTTGTAGTGGTAGAAATACCCAGTCACCTACATCAAAACTTATTTCATTGTGATGTTGTTTTCTCTGTTGTTTCATTCTATTTTGTGCCAAAGTGAGGTTATCCTTTAAGAGTTGGAGAACTTTTTGTTCATGCTCAATGTGATCTTCCACTGCTTGAACCTTAGAATTTTCTCTTAAATATGATGTGATAGATGGTAGATGATATCCATAAAGTGCCATAAACGGGGTCATTTGTGCTGCAGTATGGAAGGAAGTGTTATACCACCACTCAGCCAGAGGTAACCATTTGACCCATTATGTCTGTTTATTAGATATAAAGCAATGAGGATATCCTTCCAAACATTTGTTCACTATATCAGTTTTCTCATCAGAATGAGGATGATAAGATGAGCTATGAGCTAACTGAGTACTGAGACAAGAAAATAATTATGCCTAAAGATTTCCAGTGAAAATAGGATCTTTGTCGCTAACAATAATATTTGGGTTTCCATGTAGCTTTTGAATTGTTTCCATAAATGTAGTAACAACTGTACTACTTTAAATGGATGAGATAATGCACAAAAGTGTGCATACTTGGTAATTCTATCAACTACCTCCATGATGACACTCTTTCCTTCGGACATGGGTAAACCTATGATAAAATCCATTGAAACCTCCTCCCAATGTTGACTTGGAATGGATAATGTTTGTAATAGACCTGGGGTCTTAATTGTTTCAACTTTATTTTGTTGGCAAATCAAACATTCTACCACAAAATTTTGAATATCAGATTTAAGGCCATCCCAAAAAAATTCCTTCTTAACCCTGTGGTAAGTTTTTAAAAATCATGAATGCCCTCCTAAGGGAGATGTGTGCAATTCTAGAAGAATATTTTGTTTGAGTTGGGAATTCTTACAGAGGTATAAGTGATATTTGTACCATAACAAATCATTTTTCCAGCTAAATGTATCATATGTACTAGGATATTGCTACAACTTTTGAATGAGTTCCCACACTTCTTCGTCATTCTTCTATTCATCCCTTGCTTCATTTATCCAATCTGGTTGGATAATAGAAATGGCACAAAGAAATTATTCCACATCCTCATCCTTTCTTGAGAGTGCATTTGCAACAACATTTTGCTTCCCTTTTTTGTAGATGATTTCAAAGTCAGAACCCAACATCTTTGTGACCCATTTTTGTTTCTCTTCTTAAAATAATATTTTTTCTAGAAAGTATTTAAGACTATCATGATATGTTTTTACCTTGAAGTGTCTTCCCATTAGGTAAGGTCGCCATTTCTTAAGTGCTTGTAGTATTTCCAACATTTGCTTCTCATAAATAGCCTTGTGTAAATAATTTCCTTTGATTGGATGGCTTTCAAAAGAAATGGGTCTTTCTTCTTGCATTAAAACTGCACCAATTCCATTTCCTAAGGCATCACATTCCACAATAAATATTTTTGTGAAGTCCGGCGTCGCTAAAACCGGTGCTTGGCACATTACCTCTTTAAGATATTAAAAGGCCTTTGTTACTTCTCAAGTCCAACAAAATGCATCTTTCTTAAGTAATGTTGTTAGAGGAGATGCTATTCTCCCATAATTCTTAACAAACCTGCGATAATACCATGTCAACTCAAGAAAAAATCACAAATGCTTTATGGATGTGGGGATTTTCCATTCCTTAATCAATTTAATTTTACTAGGGTCTACCTTAACACCTTCATGAGATACAATATGATGCAAATATTCCACCTCTTGTACTCCAAAGAAACATTTGGAGGTTTTCTCATATAATTGTTTCTCCTCCAATTGTTTGAGCACTTTGTCAACATGTTGAACATGATCCTTCCAAGACTTGTTGTAGATTAATATATAATCAAAAAATACAAACACAAATTTTCTAAGGAAGGGTTTGAAAATGAAATTCATCAAACCTTGAAATGTAGAAGGCTCATTGGTAAGGCCAAAAGCCATGACCAAAAATTCATAATGACCCTTATGCATTCTAAATGTTATTTTTGGAATGTCTTCAGTCTTCATTTTGATTTGATGATATCCTGAATGAAGGTCCAACTTAGTGAAGTAAATTGCTCCATGCAATTTATCCAATAATTCATCAATGACAAGAATGGGAAATTTATCTTTAATAGTGATCTTGTTGAGCTTCCTATAATTCAGACACATGCACCATGATCTATCCTTCTTGTGCACCAATACTACTGGAGTAGAGAAAAGACTTTGACTAGTTTGAATTATACCAGCCTCTAGCATTTCTACAACCATTCATTCAATTTCACTCTTTTGAGCATAGGGATATCTGTAAGGCTTGATGTTTGGAGGAACACTTACTAGAATCAAATGAATAGCGTGATCATGACCATGAATAGGTGGGAGGCCTTTGGGAGTCTCAAATACCTTGGAATAATTGTCCAAGACTTTTTGTAGATCTGGAAAAATAGATGATTTCGATGTGGGAACCTCTAGCAAACATAATTGTGTAATTACGCCTTGTTTTTCTTTCTATAGAATCTTTGTCATGCTGTTAGACCTGGTTATCTTTCCCAGTTTTCTTGTGATACCACTTAATTCAACTTCCTTTCCTTATGAAAATAATTTCAAGATTTTTTTTTTTGAAAATTAAAAGCTATCGTACTTAAATATTGTAGCCATTGGACTCTTAGTACAACATCAACACCATCGATTGGAATGGAAAGCATTGGACTATTCAACACATATTCGCCCATAGATAGCTTGATATTATGGCACTTTCCAGAGCAATTTATGGTTCCTCCATTTGCAACCATCACTTGACACTCTGGTGCTGGATATAGGAAGCAATTCAATTCCTTGGCTATCTTACAATGAATAAAATTATGGGTACTACCCGAATCAATCAACGTTATTACCTTTTTCTTCTTGATGTGTCCTTCTATCTTAATAGTTTGAGGAGTGGTAATTCTGGACAATGCATTACAAGATATGGTCGGGTTCATTTCTTCTTTCTCTAGGGTTTGTTCCTGGTCTGTATCCTCCTATTTTGATGTTTCTTGTTCCTTTTCTTCCTTGTCTTCACAATCTATGTAAAATAATTTCTTCTCGACACACTTATGACCTTTAGTGTATTTTCTATCACAACTGTAACAACACCCTTTTGCTATTTTTCCTTCCAATTTTTATAGTGTCAAACTTGTAGGTTGTGGAAGTCTAGGGGAAACAACACTTCCATATTTACAGTTGTGAGTGGTAGGCTTCCTTGTTACCATAATTTTACTTTCAATTTTTCTTGCTAACCTGAATGCCTTCTCCAATGAATCAGGTTCCCAAAGGTGAACCTCATGTTGGGTTCTATCCTTTAAAGTCCCTATGAACACATCAATCATGTGCTCCTACGGAATATCTTTTACCATTATATTCAATTTTTGGAAGTCCTGATTGTGCTCCACCATTGAACCCTTTTGTTTGAGATTTATTAATTAGCTAAAAAAAGTGTTGCTTTTTGTATCCTCATAATGTGCTATCATTTCTTCCGTAAAAATTACCAAAGTGACAATTTTTTTACGAGAGAAAAGCCATTGATACCATACAAATTGATTGGGTTCCAAATATAAAGTTGCAATGCATACCTTTTGTGTGTTTTTCACATTATGGAGATCGAAATATTGCTCCATCTATAGTATCCACGTTACGAGATGCTTGCCATCAAACTTCCTCATATCGATCTTTGGAACATGGTGGGTCTTCAATCCAATGTTAGAGTCTATGAAATCATGACTAACAATTCTTTTATTCTCATTATGAGTTTCATTTACTACCCTTTCACCATTAGTAAGCATTTCTTGTAGCAAATTTGTCAAATCCATCTTCAAATCTTCGACGTGGCCTTTAATTTTTGCTTCTATACCATCAACCTTAGCTTCCATGCCATTCTTTAAACCATCCATCTTGGCTTCAATTAATTTTTGAGAGAGTAAAATTTGTTTCACTTGGTCATGTAATTTTGATATATCATGTTGCATTTCTTCCTCTTCTTAATATGTCATAGTAGATATTTTAGGTTGCTTATTAGGTGTTTCCATTTTATTTATTTAGGTAATCAATTAATGATAAATATGCTTCACAATTCCCTTTGAATCACTTCAAACTACTTTCTCAAACATAACTTATCCAAATTTAAAAAAAAATCACTTTTTTTTCTTTCTTTCTTTTCAAGCCCACAAGTTTGGTTGTGATTGGATTCTCCAAGAAAGGGTTATGCCCAATCTCACGCAATGACCTAGTTATAGACTCATTCAGTAGAGATAACTTGTATGACATGCCACATGTTACTTTTTTGACCTTTAGTTATGAAAGCGATACCCCGGAAAATAAAGCCCATCCTCTTTCTAACACTTTTTACGAAATTTGAATACGATGCTCAAAGAGAAAGTTATGATGATTTTCCCAAGGTGACCTGTTTGAGATCGAATTCGGAAGCTTGAAAAAACCCTAACTTCCTCAGTTCATATCTCCGAAAATATAGCCAAACAGGATCTGAAATTTGGTCACGAGGTTCATCACAATTTTGGTTCAAATGAGTTTAAATTTCAGCTTTTGAAACCTCATGGAAAAAAGTTATATTGAAAATTCCATGATGCGCTGTTTGAAGCAACGAAACCCTAAAATCTGAAGCTCTAATACTAATTGTTATGCAGCCAACTCACAAAATAGAAGAAATAGATAGATCAACGACTTACAACGTAGCCTCTTCGAGGGGGAAACCTCCTTTACATTACACAAATGAACAATTCTTGAATGATACAAATGAAAATACCTCCTTTCTATATATTGTGATGTAGGCAAGTTACCTCTATGGACAGATGCAACCCCTCTAGCTCTAGAATGGGTCTAGTCACAACAAAGGCAATAAAAAAGCAAATTTCCTTAGATAGTTGATGTCATGAAGGCCTACCTTCAAATCCTCGTTTGATGAAGTTCTCATTGTGTTGCTCCAACTTTTGTTCTTCTAATCACTTCTGTACCTAAAAACAACATACAAAGAACAACAACGAACATAATAGAGTACGAAAAAAATGATCTACCTAAAGGGTCAAGGAACTTCAAGCTATTAATATGAAATTTGACATAAGATATAGGAAATAAACCATTTATTTGTATTAATATGAACTGAAGTAAAACTCACAACCATGCCTTGATGTTGTAGGCCTCCTTGAAGGGTCCTGTCAGCATGTCTCCGCAAGAATTCACTTATGAAGTGTCTCCCAAGAGGATGAATAACTCTCTCTCCTACCCAAAAGGAAAAATTATGATGCTAGGACACTCATACAATTAAGCTAACTCCACTCAAAACCATCCCAGGATAAGTTACATAAGAGGCTACTTCCAAACTCTAAAAGCTAGCAACTTCAAATTCCACTTGCCACTAATTCTTCACTACTAGCTTGAACTCAGCCATGAAGGAGATATTTATAAGAGGAGGAGCCTCCATAAGAGATGGGAGAAGGAGCTTATCCCTTTGGGAGGTTGCATAAAGGGCAGAACAACCATCCAAAAGGAGGGAGCCGAGCTCATTTGATCCAACAACCAACCCCAGGACTGCTCATTAATAATTTGTTAAAACAAATTCGCCAAAAGTAGATTGTTGCAAGTGAAATGCAAAGAAAGAGTGACAACTCACTAGGCTTAGTTCAATCTTGGCCATCTTTGTGGGTAGAATAACTGATGACCACGACGACCCAAAAACATAGGTTAAAAAGGGTCTGCTCCAGGAGTAATGAGCTGAGGTATTCTTCCTGATCTAACAAGGAAGACACTGACACATATTTTGCAACATGACGAAAATAAAATGTCAATAATAGAGACCGATGGTGTCCGGGATCAGGGAATGTGGGGTCAGTGACAAAATACTGTGTAAAAAATTCCCCCTAAAGCATGAAGGCCGAAAGAGTGGGAGGGGTGAAATGATTTACAAATACATAATTGAAACAAAACACCATCGTGGAGAACCTGCAAACACAAGTACAACTAATATCTATGATACATGAGTACATAGTGAAAGGAAATACATGTGCATAAGGCATGGGTGCAACCATCTGGAAGATAAATATAAATGATCTGTGGTATGGACACAACCATCCAATCAAAAGGACCATATAAAAGACTTAGGTATGGTCACAACCATCCAATCAAAGGAGTCATGTATACAATCATGAACCAATCCACACAACCTGGACTTGTGCAAGTCGAGCCCAAGGTCTTGAATCCCAACCCGATCAAGGTACAAATCTAATTTGCGAATACACGTGCTGAAGTCGAGCATACTAGAAAATTACTTGATTACCAGTCAACGATGTAAGCCATTAACAAGCGTGAGAGAGACCATCAGTAATGTTAATGGTTCTCAAGGTACTGCTAGTACAATCCACGTAGTGTGAAGAATGAGCTGAAGTCAAACACCCATGAAATCACCCGATCGAAGGCCAGTAAGGAAAGCCTGTTGTCGAATGCGAAGAACTTGCCATTAAGGCATGCAAGATCTGAGATACCAGAAAGGAGTCTCTAGATCAACTTCTCGGATAATGAGCTAAAGTCGACAGGAAGCGATCGGTCGAAGGAGGGCCATAATGTTTCCCACATCATAGACGTGATACAAAGGAACAAGATGAATGTGGATGAGATAGAGATTCTGAGGAAGGTGTGTAAGGATTCAAACTGCAGAAGGATTAATCTCTTGAACATATTGGCGACATGACTCCGAAGTTTGGCAGCATTTTGGTACTAAGGGATCAGAGGTCATGATGATGCAGCAAGGATTAGATGGAATGAGGCAATATGGATAACCCAAAACCTTGAAGGCCAATGATAAAGTGACTATATCTGAACCTGACACAAAGCAGAAAGAGTGTCGATGTTCAAGAGTGACAAGCTGTTGTAATAATTAATACAACCGACAGAATACTTCCAAATTCCCCCCCACCATTTCTAGCAAGTACCCCAATTATTATTTGAAACACAAGCTTGAAGGGGATAGCATATTCTTGCACTATAAGTTCATCCTTCAGATGAATCTGACCTAGTAAGTTTAATGAGCCTTAGCAAGGAGAAACTCGTGTCCTTAATGGTGACGAATCCAATGTCGTTTAATAGTTCAACGAGTCTGACAAAGGTGTAACTTGGTATCTTTCTCATGTTTAGAGAGTTTGAAAAAGACACGGAAAAGAAAAATCCAAAGGTCCCTTTTCATAAATTTGTCCCTTGAATCTGAAAAGGTAGAAAACAATACCCAAGGGAACCTATTGACCATGATAGATCAACGTATACCTTTTTCGTAAATAATCTATCCCAGTCCGTAAAAGGGGTAAACTTATACTGGGTAGATGATGCTTCGTAGCCTTTAATGAGTTCAAAGCGACAAGAGCTTGTCCATATTTTCATTTTTAAAGGGTCGGAAAAGAGCTGAAAGTGGACCCCCCATTTTTATTCTCTTTAACGAGTCAAAAAGGGAAAAATACTCACTAATATTTTCATCTTTTACGAGTTAGAAAAGAGCTTAAAGGTGACTCATCTTGGAGAAACAAGTGGTATAAAGGGTAGCAACTAGCTCTGTCAATGGTGGAATTGCTCAAAACATGTAATGGTCATGAGGTTGGCTAATAAAACCACTCAGCGCTACAGTCCCTTGGGAAAGGAAAAACAACCAAGTGAAAGCATATGATCGGCCAAAGAGATGGTGGCGATGGAATGAAACAACCAAGGCCCATCTAGTAGAAATTAGCTTATAAAAATGGCGATGAGGAGATGTAAAATGGGCATGGGTTCATTTTTACACAAGCTTGAACCATTGTGACATAGGTAAGTTCCCTCTGTGGATAGAGGCAACCCCTCTAGCCCTAGAGTGGGTCTAGTCACTACAAAGACAATACCAAAACAAATTTCCTTAGAAAGTTGGTGTTATGAAGGCCTACCTTCAGTTCGATGTTCGATGAAGTCCTCATCGTGTTGCTCCAGCTCTTGTTCTTCTAGTCACTTATACCTGAAAATGACATGTAGAGAAAAACCACAAACACAATAGAAAACAACTAAGCAATCTACTTGAAGAGTCAATGAACCTCAAGCTATCGACATATAATTTAACACATGATATAGGAAACAAGCTATTGATTTGTATTAATATAAATCAAAGTAAAACTTACAACCAAGCCTTGATGTCATAAGCCTCCTTGAAGGGTTCTGTCAGCATGTCTCCGTAAGCATTTACTTGTGAACCATCTCCCAAGGGAACATATGACTCTCTCTTTCGTCCAAAAGGATTGAAGCTAGAAAGCTCTCAAGTCAACTCTACTCAAGCATCTCTCAAACCAAAATACATATGAGGCTATTTCCACACTCCAATAACACTCTCTACCTCTACTCTTCTCTTAGAAACCTAAAGCTATCAAATTACATCTAGCTATCATCCAATTACATCCCAGCTAGCTGATCTCATTCATGGAGGAGATATTTATAGGAGGGAGAGGTCCCTTAAGAGAAGGAAGGAAGAGCTTATCTCTTAGGGAGGTTTCAAAAAAGGTGGAACAACTATCCCAGAGGAGGGAGGTGAGCTCAACTGACCCATCAACTAGCCCTAGGACCGCCCATGAAGCAATTTCATCTCAAAGTTTTGACGAGTTGTTGAAAAACTTGCCAAATATGGCTTGTCGCGGGTGTAACATAGGGATAGAGTGAAGACTTCGCTAGGGCTAGTGTTAACTTGACCATCTTCATGGGAGGGATAACTTCTGACCTGCGACGACCCAGAAACTTAGGTAAAAGGGGTCTTCTTCAGGGATAATGAATTGAGACACTCTTCCTAAGATTGCAAGGAAGGTAATGACACATAATTAGCAACATGACATAGCACAAATGCCAGTAACATGGACCGACATTGTCTAGGATTAGGGAATGCAGAGTTGGTGACAAATTACTGTGTAACAGATGCCCCTTAAAGCATGAAGGCTGAGAGAGAGGGAGGGGTGAAATGCTTTATGAATCCATAACTGAAATATAGCGTCCTTGTAGAGAACCTGTAGACGCTAGTACAACTGATATCTCTAATACATGAGTACATAGTGAAAGGAAATACATGTTCATAAGTCATGGGCGTAGCCATCCAGAAGATAAACATAATGGTCTGTGGTATGGATGCAACCATCCAATCAGAAAGACCCCAAAAGAGACTTAGGTATGGTTGTAGCCATCCAATAAAAAGGGTCATGTATAAATCAATCCATACAACCTGGACTTGTGTAATCTGAGCCTAGGGTCTTGAATCCAAACCTGACCATTGTACAATTTCTAATATGTGAATAGATTTGTTGAAGTCGATCACATTAAAAAATCACTTGATTATCAGCTAATGATGTGAACTGTTAACAAGCGCGAGAGAGACCACCAGTAATGTCAATGGTTCTCAAGGTACTGCTAGTACAATCCACAAAGTGTGAAGAATGATTTGAAGTCAAACACTTATGAAATCACTCGATCGAAGACCAATGATGCAAGCCTATCATAGAATGCGAAGAACTTTCCATTGAGGCATGCGAGCTCCAAGGTACCAGAAAAGAGTCTCTAGGTCAACTTCCCGGATAATGAGTTGAAGTCGATAGGAAGCGACCAGTCGAAGGAGGGCCATAATGCTTCCCACATCATCGAAGAGAGACAAAGGAACAAGATGATTGTGAATGAGATAGAGATTTGAGGAAGGTGTGTAAGGCTACAAACTGCAGAAGGATTAAGATTTTGAACATATTAGTGACATGACTCTAGAACTTGGCATTATTTTGATACCAAGGGATCAAAGGTCATGACGATGTAATAAGAATCATATGGAAAGAGGAAAAATGAATAACCCAAATCCCGGAAGGCCAAAAATAAAATGAGGATATCCCAACCCGAAACGAAGCAGAAAGAAGTCGATGTCCAAGACCGATAAGCTGTTGTAATAACTAATACAATCAATAGAAGGTTTCTAAATTTTCCCACACCATTTCTGGCGAGTACCCCAATTATTTTTGAAACACAAGCTTGAAGGGGATAACATATGCTTGTAATGTAAGTTCATCCTTCAGACGAATCCAACCTAGTAATTTTTAACGAGCCCTAGGAAGGAGAAGCTCAGTCTTGTCATGATGACGAGTCCAATGTCATCAGGGTGTAACGAGTTTGACATAGTTAAAACTTAGAGTCTTTTTCATGTTTAGAGAGTTTGAAAGAGACATAGAAAAAAAAACTCCAATGGCCCCTTTTCGTAAATTTGTCCCTCGAATATGAAAAGGTAGAAAACAATATCCAAGGGAACCTATTGACCATGAAAGAACAACGTATACCTTTTTCGTAAATAATCTATACCAGCCCAAAAAAGGGGTAAAATTATACTGGGTAGATGACGCTTCGCAACCTTTAATGAGTTCAAAGTGACAAGAGCTTGATGATATTTTCATGTTTCAAGAGTCAGAAAAGAGCTTAAAGATGACTTGAAAAGGGACTTTTTCGTGTTTTTACCGAGTCCAAAAAAGTATAAAATATAACTTGCAAGTTAGTCGCCAGAGTTCACGGAAACTGTTGCTACACAAAAACAAGTGTAAGATCCATATTTGATATAAAAATATGTGAAATATTCAAAAATAGAAAAAAACCTTAATTTACAAACTCTAATTTGACCAAAAAGGCTTATAGAAGAGTCATTTGGTAAAAATCAAATTACTTTTTACCATTTTAACTCAGAGTAAAAAATTTACCCTGGCGCATTCGAAATTTCAATGGTCGACTGGAGAAAAATCAGCAGCTTGTTAACAAATTCGTCCGGTCTAGGTAGTCTCTAATCGATTTCCTACATATTTAAATAGATAATACTTCATTTTCAATGGTATTAGCCGCCTCTTAGGAAGGATTTAGGGTCAGCATATTCGCGGCGGTCATCACGAGTCGCCATCTCAAGACTGTGGTGACCCAAAATTTTCCACGGGGAGAAAACGGGGTCTTCGCGACTGTACATGGAAAAGTCACAAAGATCCTGATTTTCTCAAATGGTTGATTTTGGATTGCGCACCTCTTAGAAAAATAGGCGCGCCGAGCGCCGATTCTTGATATTTTTCAAAACTGAAGCAATTTCCTTGGATTCTAAGCACAAGTAGAGGACTTATAATCATTTATGTGTATGTGCAGGAAGAAAACATGGTGATCGAGTGGAAATAACGAGAGCACAGTGGCGCTGATGAATTAGCCATTGGGGACCAAAACTGCCTAGACATGCTCTGGAACTGTGGTCTACTGAAATTTTTCATGGCGCCCTATCTGAGGGCACAACCAGACTTACTCCAATATCTGGTTGGAGCGTGGGATCCTAACGAGGGTAAGTTCAATATCCGAGGGCAAGAGCTGGAGATTGAGGAAACATACATTCACTTCTTGACAGGGTTGTCACAAAGGGGGGAAAGGCCCTACATGACCGGCACCTGGGTCACTAGAGAAACTATGGACATGATGATGGGAAGACTTTGTCTAAAGGCAGAGAAGTCAGATAAGGGCGGAAAGCTCAAGATTTCTACTATTAGAGACTTGTCTCTTTGAGTCCTCCTCTCAACCATCACTAGAGCAGCTAGCTCACAGGACCCACATGACACCACAAAAACCCAACTCTGACTAGCAGCCGACTGTATGGATCCCACCGTCTTCAACTGGGCCAAGGCCGTGGCTCATAACTTAAAACAACAATTAACAAATTTCCAGTGAGGGGACGTCAAACAATTCAGCTATGGGTCCATCCTGGTATCATTCATCCTTGAGTGTGTTCCTATCTTCCAGAGACAAGAAGTAGTCGTAGCACAACCGACTCTGTGGGAGCCACAGATGACTCGGTGGGAGATGCTGATGCCCCGAGGAGGTGGGGGTCAACGTATGTCATGGAGACCTGAGCTTTTCTAATGGTTAGATTGTAAACTTGTCATTGTCAAGGACTAGCCATATGCTGGGATAGATTTCAGGGGTGATCTGGATTTAGTACTCCCTCCTAGGGAACATTGGGACAACGGAGGTAACAAATTTTGATTTTTAAAGATTTTGTAATTTTTATCATTTTTTACATATGTTTTGATCACTATGTTTCAATCTTGCAGATGTTGGACCAGAATGACCTGCAGTTTTTCTTCGATTGCTTGGAGAGTTGAGTAGGAGTTTGAGATCCCTCCTTCTAGTGGACATGTAGAGGATGAGATCACTCGTGACCTGGAGGGGTTGACGGAGGGGATCCCTGACTACACAAGATTCGAGGATGTCCCTCGACAGTACCAATGACACACAGTAGGGGTGTCAGGCAGGATTCACCGACTTCTCAGACATGTAGTCTAAGCAGTCATGTGCTATAGAGAGCACCATGCAGATTAGACTCCTAGGTTTAATTTATGCAATTTTTGAAAGACATGTTGTCTTGTGATGTAACTCAAACATATATTTTTTTAGCACTGCAATGTGCAACACTTGACACACACACACACACACACACAGATATATATATACATACCTATTTTTTCTATATTGACTTATTATGTCTTTAATGATTTACTTTCATAAATATCACAAATGTCTATCTAATACATGATTTGCCAATGCATCAGTTAATGTATTTAGTCTTCTAGGAATGTGTAGATATGTAATATAATCAAAATTCCTTTTTAGTAAACAAACACGTAAATACAACCTTAAAATTTGAGGGTTTCTGACAAAATAATGCCTGTTGAGTTGAAGAACAACAAGCTATGAATCTAGATTCATGATTAATGCGCGGATATGGAGGGAAACAACCTCGGTCAGTAATTCAATGATTGCACTATATTCAGCGACGTTGTTCGTAGTACATTCTACACAAACACCTTGAAGATCTACCAAATCACTGTGAGGATCGTAGATAACCCATGCTGCGGAGGAAAGATTCCAGTTAGTATGACAGGCACCATCAGCGAAACCAACATAAGGTACGATCGACATCTGCATAAGAAGCAAAAAAAACACAATAAGCAACAAACACTTACACACCAAGCCAAACATGTACAAAATGAAAAACACACTTATGTACACAACAATGCACGAAAGACTCACGCATAATATTTCTTGAGATAAAGCCCATTCCTGGGCTTATCTAAAGGGCTTCCTTCATAATCAATTAACTCATAAGCCCCTTTTTGCAACACACATTTGAAAATATAGGGTCAATGCCACATGGGTTCAAATTTGCCTGCCCCCAGCTTGTCATTAGCTTGATCATACAACAGGACTAAATCTCCCTCCGTGAAGGAATGTGGGTTGACTGTCCAATCGAAGTGAGTTTTCACTCTCTTCTTTTGTGCTTCAATGACTAAAGAAGCAAGTTAACGAGTCTCGTTAAGCCGTATTAGATAAAGAAGCTGTTCTTCCACCAGAGTGGTATTTGGGAGCAATTCGATAGCTAATTTGAGAGAATGAATTTCGCATTCAATCGGAAGGGTAGCTTCCATACCATAAGCAATTTGAAATGGTGTGAATCTGGTTGCATCCTTAACTGAGGTACGGTAGGCCCATATAGAGGAAAACAACATCAAATGCCAGTTGGACTTGTGCATTCCAATGGTATGCTGAAGCAAGTAACCAACACTTCGTTTACTGCCTTGACTTGGCCATTGGCCTGAGGGTAGTAAGGCATCGAACTATCGTGACGCAAGCCTAACTGGGTTGTCAACTTAGTCATCATATAACCACGGAAATGGGAACCATGATCAGTGACTATAGCCTGAGGGGCTCCGAATCGGGTAATTACATGATTGAACAGGAATTGCGGAGTTGTCTTACAGTCATTAGAAAATGTAGGCATTGCTTCGGCCCATTTCGTAAAATAATCGACGACAACGATGATATACCCATGCCCCCCTGCTGAGCGAGGGTTACAGGTCATAAAATCAATGCCCCATTTAGCAAAAGGGCCGATGGTAATGATAGGATGCAAAAGGGAAGGTGGCACATGCATCTTCCACTGGTAAATTTGACACGCATGATAGGAGCGGACAACTAGAATGAAATCCTTAAATATGGAGGGCCAAAAGTAACCAGCACAAAGAATATTTTGGGCAATAGCATAACCATACATATGACCACTGTAGGTGCCAAAGTGGCAGTCATTTAAGACTTTTTCAGCTTCCTCGAAAGTCAGACAGCGACGGAGAACTGAGCCAATGCCAAGATGGTATAAAGTGTCTCCAATAATACGATAGGGTTGAGAATGGTGGAAAATGCGTCACCGAGCATCCTTAGACAAATCAGGGTGGAATGAAGACATTTGGAGGTAAACAATAATGTCACCGTACCAGGGATCGAGAGTACTGATCAAGAAAAGTGCGTCATCTAGAATGCGGTCCTCTATCTGAGAGGGAGTAGAAGTAGACGAAAATGAGCAAATCAACTCAGCGAAGAAAATTGGCTCCTTAGACTTGGCAGTAACAAACTCCAAATCAAACTCTTGAAGGATAACAATCCATTTTGAGTATTTTCCCCCCAGCAATTCACATGACAGAATGTATGTCATCGGGTTGCAATCTGAAATCACGGTCATAGTGTGCAACAAAATGTAATGATGAAAACGTTGGACAACCTAGAGAGTGGCCAAGGCTAGCTTCTCGACATAAGCATAGCGAGTCTCGGTGTCAAGAAGGTTGTGATTGAGATAATATATGACGTGCTTGAACCATCGTCATCGTCTTGGACTAAAACCATACCGATAGTACTATCAACGATAGCTAGATAAAGCGAATAATCACGATGATAGTTGGGTGGATGCAACAGGGGAGTAGAAACAAGAAGTGCCTTAAGCTGCTCGAATGACCTTTGGGCGATGTCATCCCAAATAAATGCAATGTGATGCTTAAGGAGATGCATATAACCTTTAGCAACCTCGACATAGTTAGGGATAAAACGACGTAGGAAATTAGACTTCCACTGCAAACTCTGCAACTGATGCAAAGAAGCAGGAGGTGGGAGATTTAGAATAGCTTTGACCTTGAGGGGATCGAGACTAATACCCTTCTTAGAAACGAAAAACCCAAGGAGTCTACCAGATTCGACGTAGAAGACACACTTATGTGGATTGAGATGAATACGGTAATGTCTACAATGAAGAAAAATATGGCGGAGGTGGTTCGAATGGTCTACGTGCTTAGCTGAATGAGCCGAAAGATCAACTAGATAAGGCTGAACAATGTGTCTGATGTCATGAAAAGAATAGGACATTACTCATTGGAAAGTTGCTCCAGCATTATTTAGGCCAAAAAGGATCTTTTTTTAAGCAAAAGTACCCCATGGACAGATAAAGAGAGTTTTGTGCTAAACGGCAGGGAAAATATTGATCCGGTTGTAACCAAAAAATCCGTCCATAAAAGAGAATATCTCGCTCCCAGCATAGTCGTCAATAATATGGTCAATAAAGGGAGTAGGATAGTTATCTTTTAGACATGCGTGATTGATGTCATGATAATCAACACAAACCCTAATAGTGCCTTGCTTTTTGGTCACAGAGACAATGTTATATACCTAGTGTGTCAGTGGGATAGGGTAAATAAACTGGTCCTTGAGAAGTTTTTCAACCTCTCCCTTAATGACAGCGGCCTTTCTTGGGTGCATGGGACGTAAACATTGACGAACTTGTTTTGCACCAGGATACGTAGGTATCTCATGTACCATAATACTCGAATCAATACCGGGAATTTCTTCATATGACCAGGCGAACACATCATGAAACTCTCGGAAAAGGTTGGTGTAAAGCTGGATCTCCTCAGGAGAACAAGTCACTCCAATATGAATATTTTCAACAATCCTTGGTTTAACAGAGATGTCGATGGCCATGGTTTGCGTAATATTTCCCATATTCCCCTCAGAAAAAACCTCATGAGTTAAGATGGGTGTTTGAAGTGGCTGAAGGAACAAAGGAAGCAAACTTATCTAGACAAGCAGTCATCGCCCCATGGCCTGGGAGAAGTGAGGAATGATGATGATTATCGAGCCAAGGAGGATCCTCAAAAGACATAGTCTTAAGAATCACATCATTAGAAGGAAATGTCTCTTGTAACGGATCTGGAGAAGCAATATCTCCAAGCTAGGGGGATTGCACATACGTGTCGAGAGATCTACTCGAAGGAGTAGAGTCAAAAGATGAAACTGAAGTTGAAACGATTTCAACATAGTTGAGCTCTGTAGGGCTCAACGACATAACCTCACCCCATGAATCCACCTGATTGATGGGGGGAATCACTGAGGGATCAGGATTGATGGAGATCATATTAACAGAGGTGATATTTGGAGGAGGGAGTGAAAAAACACCCATAAGGGCAGGATCTTTAAAGAGTCCAACATCCACACTCTCATAGGGAATACTGGTATGCCCCACAAATGGAACATTTTCATCCGAGGAAGAGGAAGTGAAGAAGGACAACTGATTGATCGTAACAATTTTCCCTTGATGAGGAAAATGGAGTACACAAAATAATGACGAAGCCACGACACGCATAGCGTACGTCCAACTTGGACCCAACAAAAGGTTGTAAGTCAGATTAGTGTCAACGACTTCGACTTCGATGTCGACTATCTTCCCTTCCAAGGTGATAGGCAAGTGCGGGAGAATACCAAATGGGTGAGAATCTCTTCCATCAAATGCTTCCAAGGTATTATGAGATTGACTCAAAGATGGGGAACATATGGCTTTCGAACAAGCAATAGACATGATGCAAGTTGAGGTGCCTCTCTAGGGATAGAACCACTCTAGAGCTAGAGGGGTTTCCTCTATCCGTAGAGGGAACCTATGTCACAAGTTGCCGACTCCACTGGGGAACATATGACTCTCTCTTTCGTCCAAAATGATTGATGCTAGAAAGCTCTCAAGCCAACTCTACTCAAGCATATCTCAAACCAAAATAAATATGAGGCTACTTCCACACTCCAATAACAATTTCTACCTCTACTCTTCTCTTAGAAACCTAATGCTATCAAATTACATCTAGCTAACATCCAGTTACATCCCAGCTATCTGATCTCATTCATGGAGGAGATATTTATAAGAGGGAGAGGTCCCATAAGAGAAGGAAGGAAGAGCTTATCTCTTAGGGAGGTTGCACAAAAGGTGGAACAACTATCCCAGAGTAGGGAGGTGAGCTCAACTGACCCAACAACCAGCCCTAAGACCTCCCATGAAGCAATTTCATCTTGAAGTTTCGACGAGTTGTTGAAAAACTTGCCAAATCTGGCTCGTCGCGGGTGCAACATAGGGACAGAGTGAAGACTTTGCTAGGGCTAGTGTTAACTAAACCATCTTTGTGGGAGGGATAACTTCTAACTCGCGATGACCCAAAAAATTAGGTAAAAAGGGTCTTCTTTAGGGATAATGAATTGAGACACTCTTCTTGAGATTGCAAGGAAGGTAATGACACATAATTGGCAACATGACACAACACAGATGTTAGTAACATGGACCGACATTGTCTGTAATTAGGGAATGCAGAGTTGGCGACAAATTACTCTATAACAACCATGGAGAACTATGCTTGGATTTGGTTTCATGTTTACACAAGCTTGAAATGAAAAACTATGCTTGCTATAAGTTTGCATGCCCCCAACATAATGACTCAATAGAGGTACATGCCCCTAGCATAATGACTCAATAGAGGTACATGCCCCCTAAGCTTCATTTCATTCAACTAGGTGGATGGAATGAAGGTTCACTTTCAAGATCTCGGAAAGAATTGACCAGGATGTTACGAGATCTTAATCAAAGACTCAATTTTAAAAGGGATTTGCTTCATTTTTAATGAGGTTGACATAGTAAAATAACTATCCTCAAGACCCTTGTTTCATTTTTTAATGAGCTTGACACAAGACAAATAACTATCCTCACCCCTTTTTTCATTTTTTAATGAGGTTGACACAAGACAAGGAACCATCCTCATGACTCCTTGTTTCATTTTTTAACAAGGTTGACACAAGACCAAGAACTATCCTCATCTCTTGTTTCAATTTTTAATGAGGTTGACACAATAAAAGAAACCTCCTCATCTCTTGTTTCATTTTTAATGAGGTTTACACAAGACCAAGAACTCCCCTGATCTCTTGTTTCATTTTTTAATGAGGTTGACACAAGACAAGGAACCATCCTCACGACTCCTTGTTTCATTTTTTAACGAGGTTGACACAAGACCAGGAACTATCCTCATCGCTCGTTTCATTGTTTAATGAGGTTGACACAAGACCAAGAATTATCCTCATGACTCCTTGCTTCATTTTTTAACGAGGTTTACACAAGACCAACAACTATCCTCATCTCTACTTTTGAGGGATCGTACGAGAACATGGCTCCCTAGAGATCATCACTAGATGGAAGAACCATGCTCTGGGAAGAATACATGTCATTTCGTACCATAGACAAATCAGGTTCCAATGCCCCCAATACATAATGTAATATACCATCTGTGTGACCATCAGTAAATGTGTAGGGAATGGGTAGCCACATAATTGACCTATGGTGGGGAAAGTACTACTTGCAAACAAGAGATGATAGGGGACGATGGTTGCAAAGGAGATGCCTGGCGACCAATGAACAACAGTTGATCAATAGTCACAATTCTTCCTTCATGCAGAAAACAAACCACATGGAAAAGTGAAGAAATAAGAGCTCCCATGACGTACACATAGTCATGTCCAAAGAGGAGATTGAAATCTAATGGATCTTGGACTACCATCACGTCTATATAAATGTTCTTTCCTCCCAAAGTAATAGGGAACTGTGGAAGGATCCCTATGGGTTGACTGGTTCCTCTGTTGAAAGCCAAAAGATTTTGGGTGACAGGCACAAGCTGTGGGGAGCCCAAATCTTTCCAAATAGTAGAAGACATGATGCTAGCAGACACACCTTCTAATATAGTGCCAGGTACTACCATAGTATAGGCTTGTACTAAAATCTGGAAAGGCACATAAGATGGGAGGCGGAAAGCAGGCAAGTGACTCCAATTGAAAGAGACGACAGAACCACGTAGTGGGGGTATCATATGATTGCCCCCATGCTTTGCAGGAATAGAAGAAGGACTCTCTTGAATAGTCTGGACGAGAGGGTCACTCTTTGATTCATGAGACTCTGAGGAGATGAGCATAACATGAGCAGTATGATCACTACGCTCTTCCGAAATAGAGTGAGCAACTGGTGGTGAAACCAAGTTGACACTCTTTGTGACCAATGGTTGGTCGGGAACAAACACAAGAGAGTCACGCTCAGGAAGAGCAGGATGGGTAAGAGATGAATCCAAGTCAATCTCTTTACCAACCGGGAGAGGGTTCGAAGAAAGCCCGTGATAACCAACAGGGAGTTGGGGTTGAGGAGCTGCAACGTTTTCCAAAACTTTGGAAGCTTTATCCATAAGAGGATAAAGGTGAAGAAGATGCTCTCCTTCACGTAACCTACAGGGAAATCTAATCTTCCATTTCTTCTTACCATCACTAGCCAACAGTGTAGAATCGACATGATCTCTAGAGGTGATGGGGAGGGTCGATCCAGATTTTGAGACCATACCTCTAAGACTCTAGGAATGCCAAGACAGTCTCAGAGGAGATGGTCACCCTTACATAGCCAACAAAGGAATTTGATCTTTCGTGGAGGATCAGAAGGTTTGTTTGTGGGAGGTGCATTTGGAGTAACAACTGCATGGTCGATCTCTTGCTTAGATGACTTCTCCTTATTCGTCTTCTTCTTCTTCTTCTTCTTCTTAGCCTCTTGGTTACTAGATTTGAAACTTTCACCAGGAGAAGTAGCAGAGGAAGGTGAAGAAATAGGGAAAGAAGGCGAGGGGTCAATCTTAGAATCATCATGACGCGGTTTGAATGAAGGAGATGGTGGGGTAGGAGTTGGAATTCTCGAGATCATTAAGGTCGAAAATAACCAGACATGTAAACCAATGGTTAACCTAGGGAGGGACAACGTTGCCACATAAGGAGCACCAACGTTTTCAAAAGAAGGGAAAGGACCAGGATTCCTTTCCGAAGGGAATCCTTGACTGGTGGACTCCGAAAATGCTGCCATTGGAATCGACTCTAAAGAATTACTAAGGAAGATAACTGTAACCAGGAATATTTTGTGGGAATTTAGTTTTAAGATTTTGAAAAAAAACCTTTGCCTTTTCATGTTTTAAGAGTTGAGAAAAGGACAAAAGGTGACTCTATCACTTCCGATTGGAAACGAGCTCGAAAGCACAAGCGCTCGAATGATATTTTAAGTTTAATGAGTAAAAAATATCAAAGGACTACTCTAGAACTCTAGGTAAAAGGTTTATCAGACAAGTTGTGAACTACAAAATACCTCCTGGTGAACCAAGAAGTACGAGCAGGAAATCTCCCGGAATGTTGTGTTCGGTGTATCACGTTTGCAAGGCGGTCAAATCGGCTTCCAATGGATAACAGAATTGCAACCTAGTGGGGTCTCTCATCATATATGCAACGGTATAGGGAGCACAAGTCTGTACTAGTACTTAACGAATCACAAAAGGAGGAATCACCCAACTGTAGTGAAAACAATAGTCACTAGGTTTAAAGACGATGGAACACGTCTCTAGCTTAGACCTCTAGATATCAGCGTTAAGTTTCAATGCTTCCTTAGGTTAATTCAATAAATTTTATCATTTTATCTTGAATTAAATCTCAATTTCAAGGCCCTACTAAATGTATCTTCAAAAGCTCCTAGAATGCAACTAAATGAGTAAAGAAACCATTTCTTTTCAACGAACAACTAACTAAAGAAAAGTGAGAGGTTCATTTCAAAGCAATCAAAGCAACAAGCAAGCAAATGCAAGAATGGTACTTTTCATTATTTCGAAAGAAAACCAATCAATAGGAAAGGGAAATGCTTCTATCTTTCACTAACTTGCAAGCAATCTAATTAAGAAAATGAAAAAATACATCCTTTGTTTTTCAACGTCTAAATGTCAAGAATTTACTAATGCAAAAGATTGTTCTCATTTCCTAATGAAAAATGAATGTGATATTTTGATTTTTCGAATAGATGACAAGCAACTAAATGAAAAACTAAAAGAAATGTTAGCGTTAAGTCCTTTCCGAATGAAATCATTCAATAAGTAAAGAGAAACATTCCACACAGAAACTAATCAAAGACTCAAAACAAAGAATATGTTTATTTTTGAAAAAACTTGGAAGCTTTCTAACTGACCGTGAAGCAATGTGATCTATGCCAAAGTGATGCAAGGAAACAAAACAAACAAGACTTGAAATTTTTGGTAACCAAATGTCACATACCAATCAGGAAGATGAAAGAACAGTCAATAAGGAAAAGCCTCAAACAAAGAAAGGGATTGTTTCAAACACAGCTCAAAGGTCCAAATGAGCGAGCAACCCAAGAAAAAGCTAATGATTCAAGAAACCCTAAGGTGAACAGGTCACACAGTTCAAAAGGAGAAGTCTCAAGGGAATGAAACCAAGAGTCAAGTATTCTAGCTATCAACAATTTGACACACAAAAAATAGGCAGAAGACAAGTTCAGAAGGATAGGACACACTGGCTAATCAACAAATAGAACTTCAAAATTAAAACCTACATGAATCTTCGCGAGCGTTAAACTGACAACATGTGGTGACAATGAAAAGTCGCACCCACCTAACTAGCGACTTTGTGACGTCATCGCAAGAGTACACCAAACAATAGCGCTGAGCCTATTTCAGAGCCCTTCATGATTGTGAGGCGATTTAATCGCACCAAACAGTAGAAGGTGCAACTAATTAGATAGAGAAGACATGACTATCCTCGCGACTGTCATAAAATAAAATGCGACGACCCCAAATCAAGGGAAAAATTTAAAAATTTAACTGAGAAAAGGCCAGACCTATCACTTATGATCGAGGGAAGACTATCAAGAGTAGTCAAATAACCCAAAACATTGAGATTTCTACCCAGAAAGTAAAGGAGACAATAAACAAGCAAAGAAAAATCAAATCAAGCGACAAAAGGCAAAGGTCCCCAGTATGGTATCAAATTTATGATGCAGGCAATTTTCCTCTATGGACAGAGGGAACCCCTCTAGCCCTAGAGTGGGTCTTGCCACAACAAATTCAATACCAAAGAAAATTTCCTTAGATAGTTGATGCCATGAAGGCTTACCTTCAAATCCTCATTTGATGAAGTTGTCATTGTGTTGATCCAGTTTTTGTTCTTCTAATCACTTCTGTACCTGAAAACGACATACAAAGAACAACAATGAACATAATAGAATATAACAAAAACGATCTACTTAAAGGCTCAAGGAACTTCAAGCTATCAATATGCAATTTGACATAAGATATAGGGAATAAACCATTGATTTGTATTAATATGAACTGAAGTAAAAATTACAACCATGCCTTGACGTTGTAGGTCTCCTTGAAGGGTCCTGTCAGCATGTCTCCTCAAGCATTCACTTATGAAGTGTCTCCCAAGAGGACGAATAACTCTCTTTCCTACCAAAAAGGAAAAATTATGATGCTAGGACACTCATATAATCAAGCAAACTCCACTCAAAGCCATCCCAAGATAAGTTACATAAGAGGCTACTTCCAAACTCTAAAAGCTACCAACTTCAAATTCCACTTGCCACTAATTCTTCACTACTAGCTTGAACTCAGCCATGAAGGAGATATTTATAATAAGAGGAGCCTCCATAAGAGATGGGAGAAAGATCTTATCCCTTTGGGAGGTTGCATAAAGGAGGGAGCTGAGCTCATCTGATCCAACAACCAACCCCAGGACCGCTCATTAATAATTTGTTAAAATAAACTCACCAAAAGTAGATCGTCGCGAGCGAAATGAAGAGACAGAGTGACGATGTCACTAGGCTTAGTTCAATCTTGACCATCTTCGTGGGAAGAATAACTGATGACCTACAACGACCCAAAAGCATAGGTTAAAAAGGGTCTTCTCCAGGACTAATGAACTGAGGTATTCTTCTTGATCTGACAAGGAAGACACTGACACATATTTTGCAACATGACACAAAGTAGATGTCAATAAAAAGGACTGGCAATGTCCGGAATCAGGGAATGTGGGGTTGGTGACAAAATACTATGTAACATATATACGATTCTAATGTATCACAATATAATCAGAGCCGACATAACAATAATAATGTAAGGGCACAACAATAACAATAGTGGGATTCTATGGGGCACAATAATAAGAGTATGGGGACAATATGGGCACAAAAATAATAATAAGGGGCTACAATGACAATAATAATAAGGGAATACTCTAGTAGTATAGGGACCTAACATTATGAAATGTGGTATGGCCACATTCCTTCGGTAAATCATCTCAGGGTCTCTAGTTCCACCTCTTATGCCTTGATACCTAAGGAACAAAGAAAAAAACTTGGTGCAAGGAGTCATAAGTGTATCTTCTTGGGTTTTCAAATACCTCCAAAGCATACCATCTCTATGATGAAGTTAATAAGAAGTTTGTAGTATATAGAGATTGGACATTTCTTTAATCTTTCAAGGTTAACAATGTTTTTGAGTGGTAGCTTAATCACTTGGATAGATTCAAACATGCAAAGTCTTTTCAAGAAGTTGATAATGAGATTCCACATCTTTAAGGGAGGATTCCTATACTGGATAATTGTTTTGGAAACTTCTTCTAAAAAGATTTCTCCCTCGCATGAAGCTCCAACCACTAATCCAGATGACACTTTGAGTGATGCGATTGAAAAAATTGGGAGAATAAATCTTGATTTAGCCCCAAATTAGTCAACTGAGAAGCTTGGGTAATCTTAGAAAGGTCCCCCAAAATGGTTGAAAAAGACAGTTGAATTTTTCCATCCTGATTTCTTTGAAAGATAGGAACAAGAAGTTCAACTAGAATGAATGGAGGTGATGTAGATGATTCTGGTTCACCTTTTCATATGGATGTTTCTTATGATTGTGAATTGAAATTGTCTACAGATTTTGAACCAACTTCCTTCAAAGAAGTCACTTATCATGATGAATGGAAAGAAGTGATGCAAAAAGAGTATGATGCCTTGATAAATAATGGCACTTTGAAGCTGGTTGATCCTCCATTGGGAACCAAATCAATAGGCTGCAAGTGGGTATACAAGAACAAGTATAAAGCTAATGGCTCACTTAACAAGCACAAATCCAGGCTTGTGGAAAAGGGTTTTTCACAGAATGAAAGGGTCGACTCTGAGGAGGCTACCATTCAGACACTCATTACCTTGGCAAGAAAGAACAGTTAGAAAGTCCATCAAATGTATGTAAAAATTTCTTTCTTGAATAGAGATCTGAAAGAGATTTTTTTATGTCCCAGCCAAAAGGATTTGTTGTGAAGAGTCAAGAACATAAAATATGCAAGTTAGAAAAATCCTTGTATGGCCTTAAGCAATCACCGTGAGCCTGGTATGAGAAGTTAACTGAGCATCTTCTGAAACTCAACTTGAAACATTATGATCTTGATGATGCAACTTTGTTTGTCAAGAAAGTTGGAAAAACAATTGCATATCTTGTGGTGTATGTAGATGATCTTTTGATGACATGGAACTATGAGAGCTATAATGCATCCATAAAGAAGGAATTGAGGAAAGGTTTTTAAATGAATAACTTGGGGTATGTTCACTACCATCTTGGGATTGAAGTAACTCAACATCTAAAGTTTATATTCCTCTCTTAGAAGAAGTACATTAGGGATAGTTTGAACAAGTTTGGCATGGATGAGTACAATCCTTTAACTACTCCAATGGAACAGAACTTAAAGCTCATATCCATTACGTTGTCACTCACTGCAAAATGTGTTTTCAGCTTTCAAAAGGGTGCAAAATAACATAAAAATATTTAGCCATCTTCCAAGCCACAAAAGCACTCAAAGCTAAATCAGACCCTCTCTATTGGAAATTTCTCTGAACAAGCTTTCAAACGGTATGTGGAAGTATGAAAATATACTTTTAGATCAGAAGATTGTAGGTTTTAACCCTGTACAGAAATTACCTGCATACGAATTCTAAAACACTAAAAATAAACAATGCAAGAGCATAACACATAAAACACATATACACAAAGATTTTCCCCTAGATCCCAAAACCGAGACTACCAGCTTGATTTTTTATTATGTTCCTTTCAATGTTACAATACATATTTATACATGTCGAAGCATCCAATACCATGGACCGAAAACCATCACGTCCAAAACCATGGGCCCAAAACAATTGTGTCCAAAACCATGGACCCAAAACAATCGCGTCCAAAATTATGTGCGAAAAATCATGCACAAAACCATAGGTAGGTTCACCCAACCTAATATAGGGTCCCAAAACAAAATTTACTGGGGCATTGCCCTGGATCCTATAGAGTGGGGCTACCTGCACCCCTCAAAACCCTTGTGAACCGCCCCCCCCCACCCCGCTACGCAATCGGCGCAACAAAGGGGGGGCTTTGCCCCCTTCTAACCCCCAGGTTAACTACATCGGCTAGTCGTGGAAAGAATATAAAATAACCAAACACTCTCCCACTTATTGTTTTCTTTCCATAAGAGAGCTTAGTCGTTTATCCAACCCTGCAATGCCCATTGTTTCTCTACACCAAGAGAACTTCTCAGAGCTCATAGATTTTGTCAATGCATCTATAGTATTCTTCAAAGTGTCCACCTTTACCGGCAACACCTTTTTGTCCTCTATCATATCCCTCACAAAGTGATACTGAACATCAATGTGCTTTGTCTTTGAATGATATGCAGGGTTCTTTGCCAAGAAAATTGCACTTTGGCTATAACAATCTATCCTTATAGCTCTCTATACTAACCCCATACTTGAACACAATCTCTGCAACCAAACTGCTTCCTTGCTTGCATGAGTGGTTGCCATGTATTTTTCCTCTGTAGTTGATCGTGCCACTACAGATTGTTTCTTACTCATCCAACTGACTACACCTCCAAATAGGTTAAACA
>APFE030801430.1:106907-126215 GCA_000404065.3 Pinus taeda
ATCTTTCATGTCAAATTTGGAGGACAAATGGGTCTTCAAATCCTGGATAATTTCTTTGTCATTTCCAACCAACAACATGTCATCCACATACAAGACCAGATAAATAACATAGTCACCAATTAATTTAAAATACACACAATGGTCTGCTTTGCTTCTGGTGAAGCCAAGTCCTCGTATAAATGTATCAAATTCTGATACCACATCCTTGGTAACTATTTTAACCCATACAAAGACTTCTTTAACTTGCATACCATTTCTTTCTTACCCTTCACTGCAAAACCTTCAGGTTGCTTCATGTGGATCTCCTCTTCGAGATCCCTATGAAGAAATGTTGTCTTCACATCCATCTGTTCTACCTCAAAATAAAAAACAATAGAAACAAATAGAAGTAATCTAATAGAAGCTACCTTGGCAACATGAGAAAAAATATCATCAAAATCAATTCCTAGCACCTGGGAATAACCTTTTAGTACCAACCAAGCTTTGTATTTCTCCACCTTTCCTTCTGCATTTGTCTTCTTCTTGAACACACATTTTCTTCCAATGGGTTTTATTCCAGCCGAAAACTCCACTAGATCCCCTGCCTCATTTTTGTGCAAAGATGCCATTTCATCAACCATGGCCTCTTTCCAAAGTTTGCCATCCTCTGAATCTACTGCTTCCTTCACAGTTCTCGCATCATCATCAGTAATAGATAAAGAAAAATTTGAACAAAAAGCAGATGGACTATACCTTTCTGGCTGCCTTCTTTCTCGAACTGAACTTCTCACACCCGGAGTTTGTGGCTCTTCATCTTTTGGTTCCTAGTCTGTTGTGAGTCTGAATCTTCCTCCTTAAGCTTAAACTCTATCTTCTTAAGTTCCTTTGGTTGGACTTCATGTTTAATAACATATTTCACCTCTCTAAACACCACATCTTGGTTATACACAACCTTCCTTGTTACTGGGTACCGAAGCTTATAACCCTTTAAACCATCCTTATATCCAATAAAGATGCACTTTTCAGATTTACTATCCAACTTTGTTCTTTTCTCCTTTGGAACATGTACGTATGCATCACATCCAAATACCCTCAGATGTGAAAGAGAGGGTTTCTTACCAGTCCATACCTCTTGTGGAGTCTTATCTTTTGACGCTGATGAAGGTGATCTACTGACCAGGTAACATGCAGTCTCCACCACCTCTACCCAAAATTCTTGTCCTAACTCTTCACCACTGAGCATGCTTCTTTCCCTTTCCATCAACATCTTGTTCATTCTTTCTACAACTCCATTTTTCTAAGGTGTATATGGAGTAGTCTTTTTCCGTGCTATACCACACTTCTTACAAAATTATTCGAATTCCTTACTGCAAAACTCTCCACCGTTATCTGTCCTGAGCACCTTTATCTTATTTTCTGTCTAGTTTTCCACCGGAGCCTTAAATTCTTTAAACCTGTCAAAGACTTCAGATTTCTTCTTAAGGAAGTATATCCATGTATTCCTTGAGAAGTCATCTATAAAAGATACATAGTACACAAACTTACCCAGCAATGGAACCTTCACAGGTCCAAACACATCACTGTGCACAAGCTCTAATATCTATTTCGCCCTTTACCACTAGAGGGGAAACTCACCCAATTCTGCTTCCCATATACACACTTTTCAAAGAAATAAAAATCTAGAGAGCTATTACTCATACCTTCTACCATACCTTTACCATGAAGTATTCGAAGGCCCTTCTCTCAAATATGTCCAAGCTGTTGATGCCACAGCATGGTATTTTCTCCAGAGACCACTAGATTTTCTACTCCACTTTCAGGAACAACGGAAATGTTGCACCCATCAACAATAGTGCTACCTTACATCTTGTACAGAGTTCCAATCCAAACTCCCCGCATCAATACCAGTGCTTCCGGAACCATCTTGTAGGTATCCTTCTCAAACATTGTTTTTACACCTGCATCATCAAGCTTGCTTACAGAAATTGGATTTCTAGCCAGTGTAGGAATATGTAGAACACTCAGAAGTGTTCTAACCCTTCCACCTTGCAACTTTGACTTTACTTTTCTGCAACCAACGATTTTAGCCTTCCTATCATCCCCTAAGAAGACATCACCACCATCGTATTTCTCATACTCGCAGAACCACTCTCTATGGGGAGTGAAGTGAAAGGACGCACCTGAGTCAATCAACCATGTCTCATGATCTACATGTGTACTTGAAGATGCCAAGTACACATCCCCACATTCATCTAAAGTGGTTTTCACCTTTACAGTAGGAGCATCATCATATCCATTTCTTTTTTCAGGAGCTTTAAATTTATAGTCCCTTTTGTAGTGCCCTTCCTTTCCACATTTCCAGCACAACACCTTTACAGGTTTTCTTAGAGATTTAGATATCCCTCTAGATTTAGATCTCCCACTCGATGACTTAATTGTGATTTTGTTTTGGGACCATCCTTGTATAGACAAGGCATCACCATTCTGGATCTCCATATTTTTTTGTCTCATCTCCTCCGTCAGCAAGGATGAGACTATTTCATCAAACTGTAAGGCAGTTGCATTGCTACTTATTACAAAAACCAGACTATCCCACGGATCTGGTAGAGAACACAACAAATTGATGCACTTATCTTCATATGAAATTTTAATATCAACAGAAAATAATTGACTTACCATAGTATTAAATGAATTCAGATGCTCTGTCACCGAGTCTCCATCTTTCATCCTCAGGTTATACATCTTTTCCCATAGGAATAGTTTATTCACTAGAGACTTAGATTGGTACAAAGTCCCTAACTTGTCCCACAAAGCCTTCGCTGTAGCTTCCCATGATACATTCAGTAATATTGAATCTGAGACACACAATCGTATTGTGCTTTTTGCCTCCCGATCCAACTTCTTCCATTCTTCATCGAACACTCTAGTTGGTTTAGTACCTAGATCTACTGCAATCCACTGATATATATCCACCAATACATCCTCCATCTTGAGTTTCCATAACTCAAAACTCTGACCATTAAATTTCTCGATCTCTATCTTTCGACTTCTTGCCATCTTTTTTTACCACTAGAATCGATCTTGCTGATCTCCCACTGAATAGGGTCTACCACAGGCCCGAGCAAAACCCCTCAGCAACAAAGGCATGCCCTTGAAGCCAAAACAACTCTGATACCAAATGTAGGTTTTAACCCCGTATAGAAATTACCTACATATGAATTCTAAAACACAGAAAAGAAGCAATGCGAGAGCATAACACATAAAACACATATACACAGAAGTTTTCCCCTAGATCCCAAAACCGGGACTACCAACTTGATTTTTCATTATGTTCCTTTCAATGTTATAATACATATTTATTCATGCCGAATCATCCAATACCATGGATCGAAAACCATCGCGTCCAAAACCATGGACCCAAAACAATCGTGTCCAAAACCATGTGCGAAAAATCGTGCACAAAACCATAAGTAGGTTTGCCCAACCTAATATAGGGTCCAAAAACAAAATTTTCTGGGGCACTGCCCTGGACCCCATAGAGTGGGGTTACCTGCACCCCTCAAACCCCTTGTGACACCCCCCCGCTACGCAATCAACGCAACGAAGGGGGTGCTCCGCCCCCCTTCTAACCCCCCTGTTAACTATGTCGGCTAGTCGTGGAAAGAATATAAAACAACCGAGAAAAGATATGACCAATTTAAGTTTAAAGGTTTTGTGCCTTTGAAAGGAAATGAAGAAGAGCATATCGGAGGTCTCGCAAATCAGAGGTCCCACAATTCAGAGGTCTCACAATATCGGAGGTCAAGGTCAAATCGGTGATCGACATTCGAAAAGTCCAGGCCATATCACATATCACTGGTCAATGTTTTCAAAGTGATAACATTAAGAGAGTTGAGATCAATGAACGTCGATAATGTTAAATCGTTAGGATTGTGCCTTCAGTTTTAAAGTGTTGGGAGGGCCGAATGCAAATTGATGAAGGATTTTATTTAAAAACCATAGCAGGACTGGGCCTTTTCTCTCTACTCCAATGATATGTGTGGCAACGTAAGATTGGTTTCGATAAGCGACATATGGTGAATAGAGATTGGGTTTGATAAGGGACATATGGTGAAAAGAGATTGGTTCTAATATTCCACGTGGTAGTTGACATCATCAGGATGTGGTAGTATGGTGGATAAGTGGCAGACATATTCACCATTTTTAGGGGTCATAAGAGGCCCAAAAAGGGTGACACATGTCACCACTCATGATGTGCCACATGGCAAAGGATGACGTCAGATCACAAATCCATGTTCACAAATTGAGGCATGTTGTTGCATCAAAGTAAAACCTCTGATTGAAATCCTGCAATTTAGGGGATTCGATACATGTTTTTGCACATAGTCATGAGAAGAGCCAAATAATTGAGGGCTAGGGATGAACAGTGAGGGCTATCAGCGATCGACAATCAGCGAAATATCACATCGCCCAACTTAAATCCCTGATTTTAAAACACCAATAAAGGGGTTTTGATATAAGGGTTCGCCCAAGGTCAAGAGGGACTTAAAGAAACAGGGGCAGAGAATAGTTTAAAAAAGAATGATAGCCCCCAAGAGGAGGCTAAATTCTTTAGCATCTTAAGGCTAAGCACCTGGTCATCGCCCTTGGTCTTATGGAGAGAAATGGAAAAATGGGCTAATCAGGAGGGGGCTTGTCATATCAAAGATCGACAATCGGTGAATTTGAATGACGCAACACTATGAAATTTGTGATATGGAACTTCTTTGATATTGCATTGTGACAACACCATTGTTATCACCAAAATAAGAGGTTTACATTATTCCTAGTCATGGTCTTAGATAAGTGTCAAGTCACCCTATGTTTTAATGGGTAGGTGATAGGTTAGGAGTCTCAAAGGTTTCATTTTTCATATCCAAATAAAGTCTAACAACCTTATTCCATGTTTCATGAGTCTTACATTCCTTTTAGAAACTCATAGCTTAAACCATTTTGAAAATTTTTGGAATTAGCCCTGAAACCACATTTTCGTAGCACAGATAGTGTAAAATGTCTGTTTTGCACTATGAAAACGTTGCTATTTTCGCAACACTTTTTCATGCGCGTTACGAAAGCGCAGATTCATAGAACAGTCTTGTCAACACATCAATCCGTTAAGATTCCATTAAAATTTTCATTATTAGGTTTCAGCTAGGAGTCAGTTCTTAAGCATGCTGCCATCCAAAACTCATCATTTCGAATTTAGGGCCCATCATGATAGGTAATTTCAAAATTCGAAAGGGCTGACTAGTGTCTCATTGTACTTTGCATGCAAACCCTCAAACATAATCGTTTTTGAATGGTAATCTTTTGGTAATTTCTTACCAAGGTTTCTCGCATCCATTATTCAAGTGAGGCTGATCACCATAAGCAAGCAAGGCTGACCACCATAGGCAAGCGAGGCTGATCGACAGAATTTCAAGCAAGGCAGTTTGTTACAGGAATTCAGAAGCAAAGATGACAGAAGAGAAGAAAAGTCACAGGTCTGGTCATTGTTTAAGAATAGAGCTTGAAAGCACCGAGGTCTTAGTCAGAGATGAATCAGTTGTAGAAGCCTTCAAGAAAGTAGGATGTTGTAAGTTTTGTAAAAAATTGCAGGGAGGACATACTCTAGTGACAAAAGAGTTTGCACTACATTTTACTGGCTCAAGCACAAAGGTTGGAATCCTGAAATTGCGAATTTCTCCAGAGATCATAGCTTTGGTGATAGAGATTCCTAGGGGGAAAGATATGTGGTTCAGAAACTTCAAATTCGACATGGAACCATGTAAAGTATTTCTAAAGCTAGAGTTTGCAGAAACAGACTTAACCAATGAAGTTCCCACGAATTACATCAAGGACAACTATGCCAACTTGCTCTTCAACATTCAACGTTATTTTACCTGTGAAGGCAGATATCAAAAGGTTTATTCATATCATTTTAAAATCCTGATGCATTTTACTGGTATGATTTCTTTAGATTTGCCTTACTTCCTGTATTGAAGTGTGGCTAAGATGGCAGATAAGTGCAGTTGAAATCTCAAGGATATGAGACTTCCCTTTTTCATCATGGTCTAATTAAACTGATAGTTTTACATGAACTCAAAAGGATCAAGAAAGAATGGTCTTCGTTTCTGTTTTTATGTGATTTTGGAGTGGAAAATCAAGATTCATGTATTAGCCCTAAGGTTAAAGGAGCTCCATCAGTAGAAACCAACAAGTCTGTAATGTCCAGGGCAAAGAGATTTGTTAAGTTGAAACCTAGGAAGCAGGTGAAAGAACAAGTAAGCAAAACACTAGTAGTTATTCTTGAAACTCTTAAATCTATAAAGGAAAAGATAACTGAGGTTAAAGGAATGACACAAGAATAGTTAGCTAACAAACTAGTTCAAAGGAGATTGACTAGAAGTCAAATTGCAAAGGAGAAGGGTAAATCAGTGATCTCAGGAGAAAGTTCAAGCTTGAAGGGTGATTTAAATGATGTTTTAAAAGCCATTGATATTATAGAATCCCCTTTGGTGCAAGCAGATGTCATAGAATTTGATAAAATAAAGTCGAAGAAAATGGAACCCTCCAAGAAATTGGAATTTGAGGATGATGTTACAACATTTGTTTTCAAGCTCAGAAAGCCCTTAACCAGGCAATCCAAAAAGATGCAAGAGTCCAGTATTGAGTTAGGGAAAATAGAAGAAGCTTCCACTGTTCAGGAAGAGTTGGTAGACATTTCATCACCAAGACCTAAAGGTGAAAAAAGAAAAGTATTTTCCACTCAAACAGAAAAAGCCAATTATGAAGAAATGGAAGGAAAGTTAAGAGCAGCTAATAATGAAATTGCTAGACTAAGGATGAGAGCAAGAAGGCATGCTGCTGAAAAGACAGATTTCAAAAGGGTGAATGCTCTATGGGAAGTTGAAAAAGTTTCCAAACCAGAAATAGTCAGCAGTGAAACTCAATACTTCACTTAGACTATTCCTGCAACCAAAGAAGCCAAGTTTGTAAGGATGATGAATGCTCAGTTGAGAGCTACTAACAAGGGATTGAAGAGACATATTGAAGACCTAGAAATACAGTCGACAAAATCTCAAGAAAAGGCTACAACAATAATGAAACAAGGTGATGAAAAAGGGCAGTGAAGGATATATCTTAAAACAATTTTGAGAAGGTCATCTATGAAGAAGAACATCTTATAAGGCTAGGTTGTTTTGATTCTTGGTGATCATATCAGTCTTTATGAAATTTTGGAAATTCCCAAACTACAGATTTTTGAAAGTTGTATTGGAAAAGAGCATAGCAACAGTTTCGTAGCACGCCAGGAAACTGCTGAAGGTGACCTTTTAAAGTTTTAGAGATGAATTTCTAAGGTAAGGTCCAATAAATTCCAAGTTTTGATGTTTCTGGTAGACATGGGATCATATATGAAGTTTCAGATGGTAGTGATGCAGAAAGAAAAGTTCCAAGAAGTATTCCACAAGTGATATAAAAGTTGTGCTACAAAAACAGACTATTTTCATAGCACAATCATGTTTCATCCTCTTTTCAATATGTTCGAAGTTCCTTTTTTGCACAGGTGGAAAATGAAGTTTTAATGGGTTACTAATACATGCCACATATACACCAGCAAAACTGCTCGAAGATAATAATAAAGGATCAAGGACTTTAAAGGGAGGAACTCTGTCTCCTTGTTTTCAAGACAGTTAGGTCATGACTCAGCAAGGTTTGCGACAATACCGGAGACATCATAAATCTCGAAGACATGGATTAACAGCTGATTAAAGAACATATTTAAGTCATAGATAAGGTTGTTGAAAGCATGTTTTAGGAGTTTATCTCCTATTTGTATTAGGATTCTTAAAGACAACTAGCTGTCAAGTTGTAATTAAGTAGTTTGTTTTATGAATAGATAGGTGTCAATGTTAGGAATTCGAATTCCCCTAAAGATGGATCATAGTATCCAAGGTTGTAAAAGCTCTAAATAAAGTATGAGAATCAAATTCCTCAGGGTTGGTAATTTCATTAGCAAAAGAAAGTTGTGTTATTGCAAGAAACTGTGGTTTTTCAAACTTAATATAGAGATCAATTTGACTACTCAAGATTCACAAGGAGTTTATGTGTTTGATCTTCTTATGGCCTTTTTCAATTACTTGTTTGCAGTGGTATGAGCTTGTGATACTTAGAATTCATTGGAAAATGTTCTAACTTCCTTCACATGCTTGTAAACTGTGTTGATTCACTGTGTTACTGTTTTATTTATAAACCTAAACTCTAAGTGCCTTGACTTCCATGTTTTACTGATCATGTTGTTTTGTTGAAGACTATCTTGACTCCATAGCCCAATAGATGTTTTCTAATCTTTGATTCAACCAATCAACTAGTTATACATTTGTCCATTTTTTTCTTAGAGTTAGCCATCTAATCATTAATAAAAAATCTTAAACCTACTGAGAGAGCCCTCTCAGGTTGAGGAGGCTAAGCCTCAACCAAAATATTGGGTTGAAAGAGTTACTCAGAGTCTACTTGATCAACAGCCTATCAGGGTCAGATTTTGTGATAACATTTTTGGTGTGTCTGCCGGGAGCCTGAAGATTATTCATTCCCGAAATCAAGAAGTTGAACTTCTGAAGGTAGCAGGAGCTCAGAAAGTTTCTCGAGGCTGCAATCTACCTTGGTGACTCCATATATTTTCAAATATTTAAATGTGGCTTCGAGAAGGAGATACACACGAAGCAATCTAATCCCAACCCACCTACCATTGGAGACAATCCAAACATTGTTTCAAGAGTCAGCCAAAGATTTTCAGAAATATCAGGTACTCCATATTATTCAAAATCTTTGCTCTCTAAATTCTCAAGAAATCCTGAAGACAAAAAAGTTGATGATAAAATTCATGAAGTGTTGTTTAGATCAAAAAATGGAAAGGAACTTGTTGATATTATCTTAGACCTGCAAAAGCGAGGAATTGACAGTTCAGCCATAATAACCCAAGAAGACAAAGAAGAGTTTTGGGAAATTGTTACCTCTGAACTATTGTTAGAAAAAGAGTCTCTAGATAAATTGAAAGAGCCTGACCCTTTCGAAGTCCTGCTGAAATCTAAAGCTGGTTTACCTTTTCCAAATTGAAGTTCATTTGTTAGTGGTTTATAGAAACCAAGTAGTCCTCCTTGTATTAGTTCTTCATATTTTGTTTCTGCCATTCCTAGTGGCTTAAAAAAACCAAGCAATCCTCCTCATATCAACTCTTCATCTTCTGTTCTTGTTATTCCTATAACTACTGTTCCTCCTTTAATCATGGCTGCACCTGCTAGGTATGCTCCACTTGTGCTCCCTGCTATTTTGCATGACCTTCCTAGTAAATATGATGCTAGGATCCCTACCTAGGGTAGTGATGAAGAAATTATAGCAGAAGAACATGTAGATAGATTTAATGATTTTGTTGATAGAGAAGAAGTCGATGATGAGGATGTGAAGTTAAGACTTTTTGCTCAGAGATTTATTGGTGAAGTTAGAAAAGGTTTTAAAGCTCTTACACCAGGAAGAATTCGAAATTGGGTTGAGTTTGAAGATAATTTTTTAGGGAAATGGGGAAATAGAACTAATCCAGTTTAAGCACTTACTAAATATAACAACCTTAGAAGGTCATTTGATAAAATTGTTCAAAATTTTTCAAAGAGATTCAATAAAGTATTTAACTCAATTCCAGTTCGTTTGAAACCTCCAGAAGCCCTAGCACAAATGAGATATGCTGAAGCATTTGATTATGACTTTTCTCTCTTGTTGAGAGAAAGAGAATCACCCACACTTGCTGAAATGCAGAGTGATGTAGTAAAGGTAGAGGTAAACATGGTAGCTTCTAACAAGTCAAAAATGGGGAAAACAAAATTGAAATAAGAAGAAACCTTCCTCTTCAACTTCTGAAGATAAATTAGACTTAATGATGAAAACCATGGAGAAGTTGATGGATAGGTTAGCTCTTGGAAATACTTCTGCTCCTCATGTGCAACATGAACCTCAATTTAGAAATCCTCAATTTAGGAGGTCTCAAAACCAAAAAAGGCCAAGAGAAAATAGAAATCAACAACTTGATCCTCCAGCGAGACCTCCTTTTTAGCAGAATTTGGTTGATGAAGAAGATGATCTTGAAATTCCCGGAGAATTTATCCATTGCCTTGATGAAGAGATATCAAGAATTTCCTTGACTAAAGAAGAGCATGATGAGTCAGATTTGGCCAATCAAGGGGAAGAGCCTTCAGATTATTTCAAAGGGTATCAACATGCCATATTTGAAATGAAAAAACAATATAATCTTAGAAACAGAAATGTGTCGATTATTTCAAATAAAGCGCAACCTAAGAAAGATGCTCCAAAGGTGGCTAAAGCCAAGAATGATACCCCAAAGATTGCTGAAGGTAAGAAGACACTCCACTCGGTAAAAAGAACACTTAACTTCCTCCTCCTATCAAAGAAGCTGAAAAATTTGTTTATGTTTTCAACCTTGAGAATGGAATTTCAAAGATTAAAATATCAGTCCCTTTTAGTGAGATTCTCAAGGTAAATAAATATAGAAGCAAGATTGTTGAGATGTTGAATTCACAGCCAGGAGTTGCTGATATTTTAAATGTCCAAGAAGATAATCCTACTATATATTTGGGTCCAAGGTTAGAAGATGATCAAAATGAGGAATTTCCTCCTTTCTATGTAAACATTAGTATTCATGATATGACTTTACATAATGCTATGTTGGATTTAGGGGCTTCTCGTAATATCATGCCCAAAGTAATTATGGAAAGGTTAGGGTTATAGGAAACAAGACCATATAAGGATTTATTCTCCTTTGACTCAAAAAGAGTTCAATGTATTGGTTTAATCAAAGTTGTTGTTGTTGGTCTAACACAAATCCCAACAAAGACAATTGTTATGGACATTATTGTGGCTGATATTCCGCCAAAGTTTGGGATGTTGCTATCAAGATCATGGGCAGTAAAAATTAAAGGTACAATGCAGATGGACCTTACTTATGCCACAATTCTTGTTTTTGGTGAACAAAGGAGATTGTATTAGGAGACTAGAATGGCTTATATGGTAAGCGGCAAAGATAAACCTCAAAATTTTTCTATTTATTCATTTGATACTGAACTTGGATCTGCTATTCTTTTTAATGAGTCAGTTGATAGTGGTCTGGAAGAAATGAAAGCAGAAAATCAGCGCTCAGAAAACTGGAAATTAAATAACAAAGAGATGGAGGGATGGTGGTCATTGTACTTCGATGGATCAGCAGGAAAAGAAGGGGCAGGAGCAGGAATTTGGATTACAAGTCCAAGTGACGAGAGTAAGTTTTACTCTTACAAACTGAATTTTGATTGCACAAATAACATGGCTGAATATGAATCTTTGATTTTGGGTCTAGAGGTTTTGATAAGAATGAAGGCTCAAAATATTTCTGTTTTTGGAGATTCTGAATTGGTTATTAGACAAGTAGAAGCTGTTTATCAAACAAAGGATGTAAGAATGAGAGCATACATAAATCTAGTTTTAGACATGTTGGAGAATTTTCAAGCCTATTCTTTCATTGTCAAAACTAGAGACCAAAATTCCATTGCTGATTCTCTTGCTGTTTCGGCAAGTATTTTTATCATTCCTATTCATTCTTCTGAGAAATATGAGATTGAAGTTCATCATAGACCAGATATACCAGACAATATCACCAATTGGCAAGTTTTTGAAGATGATCAACAGGTAAAGAATTTTATTGAGCTGAAAGAAGAATTTGAAAGCACTCAAGTAGATCAACAAAACATGCTTGTTGAGTCTAAAGAAAATTTTGAAGTCTTGCAATTAAAGAATAATTCAATACCAAAGGGTCTTAATCCTCTTGAGAAGCTTTTTGATTAGAATGATGTTTTCAAATCACCAAAGATTCAAGCTGATGAAGAGGAAGTAGAAAGTTGTAATCTAGGTACATCAGCTTTGCCTAAAATGATCAAAATTTCAAAGTTTCTTTCAGTTGATATGAAATTAAAATATATTGAGATGATGAAGAGGTTTGTTGATGTTTTTTCTTGGAGTTATGTTGATTTAAAACAATATGATCCTTCCATTATTCAGCATACTATTCCTATTAAAGAAAATGAGAAACCTTTCAAACAAAAGTTGAGAAGATTTAATCCCCTTCTCATGCCATTGATTGAAAAGGAGATTAAGAAGCTTTTTGATGCTAAAATCATTGTCCCAATCAGATTCTCAAATTGGCTTGCAAATTTGGTACCAGTTAGAAAGAAGAGTGGAGAAATCAGAATTTGTATTGACTTCAAGAATTTGAATAAGGCTTCACTAAAGGACAACTATCCTCTTCCCAAGATGGATTCAATTCTGCAAAATATTGTTCGTTCACAAAGAATGTCTATGCTTGATGGCTTCTCAGGTTACAATCAGATTCTTGTGCATTCAGATGATCAGGAGAAAACAGCCTTCACAACACCATGGGGCACATTCATGTACGCCAAGATGCCTTTTGGTCTCATGAATGCGGGAGCTACTTTTCAAAGAGCGACGGACATTGCTTTTTCTGAAGAAAAGGACAAGACATTGGTTGTTTATCTTGATGATATAACAGTATTTTCCAAGAAAGAGGAAGATCATCTGAAACACCTAGAAAAAATTCTGCTAAAATGTAGAAAGTTTGGTATCTATCTTAATCTTACTAAAAGCATCTTTGCTTTAAATACATGCAAATTACTTGGTCATATTATTTCTGAAGATGGAATTAGGATTGATCCTAACAGAGTTAATGTAATTCAAAAAGTAGATTTTCCAAGAAGTAGGAAAGAAATTCAATCATTTCTTGGGAAAGTGAATTTTGTTAGGTGCTTCATTCCTAATTTTGCTGAGATTGTCAAAGATATAAAAAGGATGTTAAAGAAAGGAGTTGATATTAAATGGAAAACTGAAGAAAAGAATTCTTTTGAGGAAATTAAGAAGGCACTCACACAAGCACTAGTACTCTTCAGTCCAGATTTCTCCAAAGATTTTCTGATTTTTACATTTGCTTCTGAAAATACAATTGCTGGAGTTTTGCTTCAAAAAGGAAAGCAAGGTACTGAACAACCTATCTCTTTCTTTAGTAGAACATTAGCTAATGTTGAGCTGAAGTATAATATTCTAGAAAAACAGGCCTATGCTTTGGTGAAAGCTATTAAAGATTTCAGAAGTTACATTCTTGCAATGTGGCATATGTTCCAAGTACTGTGGTGAAAGACATTCTAACTTAGGCAGATCCTGATGGTAAGAGGGGAAAATGGATCTTAAAATTGCTGGAATATGATATAGACATCAAACCAACCAAATTGGTGAAGGGACAAAGGTTGGAAAAGTTAATGACTCAGTCAAACTTGGATTGTCTTGACATAAATCTGAATGCAGAAATATCAGAAATTTATGATGATGAGGAAGAATTGGTTCCAATTGATGAGAAATATCTTGTTTCAGATTGGTACAAAGATGTGGTATTTGTTTTACAACATCACAAAGCTCCCACTGATCTAACAAAATCCAAAGCAAGGTTTGTAGAGTTGAAATCTTTGAGATATTGTATATTTGACAAAAATATGTTTTGGAAAGATACAGGAGGAATTTTGCTGAATTGTTTACTTGAAGAGGAGGCTGAAAAAGTCATTGAAGAATTCCATAAAGGTGATTGCGAAGGACACCATTATTAGAAGGCTATAGCAAATAAGATTCTAAGAGCGGGATATTATTGGCCAACAATGTTTAAATACATTTACAAAAGAATTGCTACATGTCATGAATGCCAAATTTTTGAAGGAAGAAGAAAAATTGTACCTCTGCCTTTGGTACCTATCTATGTGGAAGCACCTTTCCAGCAGTGGGGGTTAGACTTTATTGGAGAAATACATCAATCATCATCAAGACAACATCCCTAGATTCTCACAGAAATAGACTACTTCACCAAATGGATAGAGGCGATCCCAACAAGGCAAGCTAATGATTCTGTAATTATTTATTTTCTAGAGAATAATATATTGTCTCGATTTGGCTGCCCCATGAAGATTATAACAGATAATGCTCAAGCCTTCAAGTCTAAGAAAATGATCAATTTATGTCATCAATACCATATCACTCTAGGACACTCTACAACATACTATCCACAAGGAAATGGTCTTGCTGAATCATCAAATAAGAGTATTGTAAGAATCATCAAAAAGGTATTGCAGGAGAACAATAAAGCTTGGCACTTAAAGTTGAAGTATGCCTTATGGGCTGATAGGATATGTACACAGATACCAATTGGGACTTCACCATATGAATTAGTTTATGGTGCTGAAGCTATTTTTCCGACATCACTTGGGGTACCGGTCATGAAATTAATTCAAGGACTTGAAGAAGAACCAAATGCCATATAAAGGAGGATAAACCAGCTGATAGCTTTGCAAGAAAAGAGGAATGAAGTCTATGAAAACCATCAACATGCTCAAAATAGAATTAAAAATGCATTTGATAGGAAGATTAAAGAAGATAGTTTCCAAATACAAGAGAAAGTGCTGAAATGGGAGGCCAAAATTGAGGAAAAGGGCAAGCATGGTAAGTTTGAGAATTTATGGAAGGGTCGTTTTAAGATTGATGGTTTTCATGGGAACAACACTTATATATTGCAAGAAATTGATGGAGGATCATATGCTGGAGGGCGTGTCAATGGCAGGTTTCTAAAGCATTATACTTGCTGAAGTTTTATCAATCACTCATGACATTGTATATATTCCATATTTGTTAGTTTTTATTGCTAATAATGATAAGCTAAAATAGAGAGCTTAAGCACGAGTTGAAGGCCCAACAGTTTGAAGAAGATTCTTGCAAATCAAATAAAAGTATTTTTGTTTTACTAAAAAATGGATAGCACTAGAGATATGAGTTCTTAGTGTGCCACAGGGGTACACTATCCCAAGTGGAGCCACTATTATCACCAAAATAAGAAGTTTACATTGTTCCTAGTCATGGTCTTAGATAAGTGTCAAGTCACCCTATGTTTTAATGGGTAGGTGATAGGTTAGGAGTCTCAAAGGTCTCATTTTTTTATACCCAAATAAAGTCTAACAACCTTATTCCATGTTTCATGAGTCTTACATTCTTTTTAGAGACTCATAGCTTAAACCATTTTGAAATTTTTTGGAATTAGCCCCAAAACCACGTTTTCGTAGCACAGACAGTGTAAAATGTCTAATTTGCGCTACACAAATGTTGCTCTTTTCGCAACACTTTTTCCTGCGTGCTACGAAAGCGTGGATTCATAGAACAATCTTGTCAACAGATCAATCCATTGAGATTCCGTTAAAATTTTCATTATTAGGTGTCAGCTAGGAGACAGTTCTTATGTATGCCGCCATCCAAAACTCATCATTTCGAATTTAGGGCTCATTATGACAGGTAATTTCTAAATTCGAAAGGGCTGGCTAGTCTCTCATTGTAGTTTGCATGTAAACCCTCAAACAGAATCATTTTTTGAATGGTAAGCTTTTGGTAATTTCTTACCAAGGTTTCTCGCATCCATTATTCAAGTGAGGCTGATCACCATAAGAAAGAGAGGCTGACCACCATAGGCAAGTGAGGCTGATCTACAAAATTTCAAGCAAGGCCTGTTTGTTACAGGAATTCAGAAGCAAAGATGATAGAAGAGAAGAAAAGTCACAAGTCTGGTCATTGTTTAAGAGCAGAGCCTGAAAGCACCGAGGTCTTAGTCAGAGATAAATCAGTTGTAGAAGCCTTCAAGAAAGTAGGATGTTGGAAGTTTTGTAAAAAATTGCAAGGAGGACATACTTAGGTGACAAAAGAGTTTGCATTACATTTTACTTGCTCAAGCATAAAGGTTGGAATCCTAGACTTGCAAATTTCTCCAGAGATCATAGATTTGGTGACAGAGATTCCTAGGGGGCAAGATATATGGTTCAAAAACTTCAGATTTGACATGGAACCATGTAAAGTATTTCTAAAGCCAGAGTTTGTAGAAACGGACTTAACTAAGGCAGTTCCCAGGAATTACATCAAGGGCAGCTATGCCAACTTGCTCTTCAACATTCAATGTTATTTTTCTTGTGAAGGTAGATATCAAAAGGTTTATTCAAATCATTTTAAACTCCTGTTGCATTTTACTGGTATGATTTCTTATATTTTCCTAACTTCCTGTATCGAAGTGTGGCTAAGATGGAAAATAAAGTGCAGTTGAAATCTCAAGGATATGAGACTTCCCTTTTTCATCATGGTCTAATTAAAATGATAGTTTACATGAACTCAAAAGGATCAAGAAAGAATGGTATTGTTTTTTTTTATGTGATTTTGGAGTGGAAAATCAAGATTCAAGGATCAGCCCTAAGGTTTGTAATTTCCAGGGAAAAGAGATTTGTTAAGTTGCAACATAGGAAGTAGGTGAAAGAGAAAGTAAGCAAAACACTAGTAGTTATTCTTGAAACTCGTAAATCTACAAAGGAAAATATAGCTAAGGTTAAAGGAATGACACAAGAACAGCCAACTAACAAACCATTTCAAAGGAGATTGACTAGAAGTCAAATTGCAAAGGAGAAGGGTAAATCAGTGATCTCGGGATAAATTTCAAGCTTGAAGGGTGATTTAAATGATATTTTAAAAGCCATTGATATTGCAGAATCCCCTTTGGTGTAGGCAAATGTCATAGAATTTGATAAAAGAAAGTTGAAGAAAATGAAACCCTCCAAGAAACTGGAATTTGAGGATGATGATACATCATTTGTTTTCAAGCCTAGAAAGCCCTTAACTAGGCAATCCAAAAAGATGCAAGAGTCCAATATTGAGTTAGGGAAAACAAAAGAAGCTTCCATTGTTCAAGAAGAGTTGGTAGACTTTTCATCACCAAGACCTGAAGGTGACAAAAACAGAGTTTTTTCCACTCAAACAGAAAAAGCCAGTTACGAAGAAATGGAAGGAAAGTTAAGAGCAGCTAATAATGTAATTTCTAGACTAAGGATGAGAGAAAGAAGGAATGCTACTGAAAAGAGATATTTCAAAAGGGTAAAGGCACTCTAGGAAGTTGAAAAAGTTTCCAAACCAGAAATAGCCAGCAGTTAAACTCAATACTTCACTTGGACTGTTCTTGCAATCAAAGAAGCTAGATTTGTAAGGAGGATGAATGCTTAGTTGAGAGCTACTAACAGGAGATAGAAGAGACATATTGAAGACCTAGAAATATAGTTGACAAAATCTAAAGAAAAGGCTACAACGATAATGAAACGGGTGATGAAAAAGGGCAATGAAGGATATATCTTAAAACAGTTTTGAGAAGGTCATCTGTGAAGAGGAACATCTTATAAGGGTAAATTGTTTTGATTTTTGGTGATCATATCAGACTTTATGAAATTTTGGAAATTCCTAAACTACAAATTTTTGAAAACTGTATTGAAAAAGAGCATACACAACAGTTTCATAGCGTGCTACGACATTGTTGAAGATGATCTTTTAACGCTTTAGAGATACATTTCTAAGGTGAGGTTTGATAAATTCCAAGTTTTGATGTTGCTGGTAGACATGGGATCATATATGAAGTTTCAGATGGTTGTGATGCAGAAATAAAAGTTCCAAGAAGTATTCCATAATTGATATAAAAGTTGTGCTATGAAAACAGACTATTTTCGTAGCTTAGTCATGTGTCATCCTCTTTTCCATATGTTCGAAGTTCCTTTTTTTCACAGGTGGAAAATGAAGTTTTAATGGGTTACTAATACATGCCACATATACACTAGCAAAACTACTTGAAGATAAGCATAAAGGATCAAGGGCTTTAAAGGGAGGAACTCTGTCTCCTTGTTTTCAAGACAATTAAGTCATGACTCAGCAAGGTTTGCAACAATACCGGAGACATCATAAATCTTGAAGACGTGGATTAGCAACTGATTAAAGAATGTATTTAAGTCATAGATAAGGTTGTTGAAAGCATGTTTTAGGAGTTTATCTCCTATTTGTATTAGGACTCTTAAAGACAACTAGTTGTCAAGTTGTAATTAAGTAGTTTGTTTTATGAATAGATAGGTGTCAATGTTAGGAATTCAAATTCCCCTAAAGATGGATCATAGTATCCAAGGTTGTAAAAGCTCTATATAAATCATGAGAATCGAATTTCTCAGGGTTGGTAATTTCATTAGCAAAAGAAAGTTGTGTTATTGTAAGAAACTATGGTTTTTCAAACTTAATACAAAGATCAGTTTGACTACTCAAGATTCACAAGGAGTTTATGTATTTGATGTTCTTATGGCCTTTTTCAATTACTTATTTGCAGTGGTATGAGCTTGTGATACTTAGAATTCATTGGAAAATGCTCTAACTTCCTTCACATGCTTGTAAACTGTGTTGATTCACTGTGTTACTATTTTATTTATAAACCTAAAATCTAAGTGCCTTGACTTCCATGTTTTACTGATCATGTTGTTTTGTTGAAGACTATCTTGACTCCATAGCCCAATAGATGTTTGCTAATCTTTGGTTCAACTAGTCAACCAGTTATACATTTGTCCGTTTTGTTCTTAGAGTTAGCCATCTAATCATTAATCAAAAATCTTAAACCTATTGAGAGAGTCCTCTTAGGTTGAGGAGGCTAAGCCTCAACCAAAAGATTGGTTTGAAAGAGTTACTCAGAGTCTACTTGATCAACAGCCTATCAAGGTCAGATTTTGCGATAACAACCACAAGGCATAATGGGCTTCGATAGCATGATACAAGAAGTTAAGGGGATGAATGAGTCGGCAGATGTGATTCCATGACACTCCTAAGGCCATCAAAGTTAATCGCTCTTGGTTCCAGTGAGTGGGGAATTCAAGTGATTAAGGAGGAAAGTGATAGGTGAACTGACTAAATAATTGAGGCAGAGACATGGCCTGAGCAGAGGCCATAACAGGAAGGGTTGGGATATATTTTCCCCACCCTCATTCAGTTTTCCTTATTTTTGTTTATTTTGTATTTCTTTCATTTTAAAGAAAGGAATAAAATCCTGATTGTAATCATTATGGGAAACAAAGCTATCCCATGCCGAGACAACTAATTGATCAAATAGCTGGAGCTTTGGTGGAGGTATTTTGTAACTAATTTTAAAAGATCTCCATCTCCTTATAAAAAGAGTGAAGAAACACTTAATATAGGTTTCATAATTATGCACCTGAGTGGTCCAAATTGTGCAATTTCAATTTTGGTTTTTTTTGCCTGTTAGGATATTCCAACACATAGGAATAGTTAAGTATAACTTGGTCTAGTATAGAGTTAGGTAAAGTGTGTTTCTTTACTATGTAC
>APFE030801430.1:146099-166552 GCA_000404065.3 Pinus taeda
TTCTAAAACTTATTAGACTAAATTGTATAGTATAAAATTATTTATCTTTACAACTGCCAAAATTATATAAAGACTATATAAAATCATTTGAAATGTGAATAATTTTATAAAATTATAGCCAAATTTTTTACAACTTGCATATTAAGTTCTAGTAAGAATCGCCAAGATTTCTAAACTTTAAGATAAATTTTCGTCCTTAAAATTTTCCTTGATATATATATACATATATGTGTGTGTGTGTGTGTGTGTGTGTGCATTAATCATAGTTCAACTAATTATAAAGCTTATGATTGGCTTATATCATTCACTCACTAATCCACTGATCGATACTCTCCCAGTGTAAATTTCTTACAAAATGCATTGCTCTTGCCTAACAATGAGCCTTCAGTATCAGATCTAATGAGACATGGGGTATTGGCTGAGATTTTAGCTACATTGAGACCTTGTTAATACTTGTCAATATGAAATAGAGTCTCATTCTGTTGAGTCACGGTGTGTTTTGGTTTCCAGTCTTGAGTGTAGTTGGGTGTCTGTGTACATTTTGCACTATGAACTTATATATATGTGTGTGCAAATACCACCAGATCACACTCATCGAGCTCCATATTTCATGGCCATATATCATGGAATAAATTCAGCATGTAGACATTATGGCAACATAAATCGTATATACGTATGCATGTATGTATGTATATAGTGAGGTGTAGGTGTAATATTTTTCGATACCCACTTCATAAAGTGCATGACATTCCCCATGACTCGTCAGTGCCAGTGATAGTGACATAGTCATTACACGTACATTTTAATGTTCTTATCACATATATCTATATATGTACAAGTATAGATTCATATCTATGTGTCACGACATTTCAGATTTTCAATTTTCATCATGCCCACACTGCATGACCGAGAATTACAATTAAACAAGGGATATCAACAATGATAGGATTCAATCTATCCCCGCTAACCGATAAGATTACAGTCAAGGTATTTATTCCTCTACTATGTCAATAGCTTGAGGCCCCTGCCTACCGTCGACCCTTTGTGTGACCAATTGTCAACACATGTATCACTTCTCATAGGCATAGCTTACATACTAGGTGATATGCTATGTTGTACCATACCCACGTAGTTGCACAAGCATCCACAATTTGATAATGCATTGGGTCCACATATATACATCCACATGCACACACACACACATAATGTTTATTTGATGGTGATTTTAATGATTCAATAGAGTGCACCACCACATATTGTTTGTCTTTCGTCGACAGTTTCGGTCGATGGCACCAAATCGTCAGCGGTTTGGAAACCCTAGTGAATGGAAGACCAAACTCTTATTGGTGACTGCCACCATCGACTCCATCTAGTTGGCCACATCATAACTAGTGTCCAGGTGCATTGTCTTACACCATGGTCACCACACGTTGACTCTTCACCCTGTCGAAAGTTAGAGGCGCTGCCTATTGTCAACTTAGCGAATTGGGTGTTACCATTGATGTCTTTATTGTGTGAATGTCCTACGACTAAGGATTCTACCCTCGACCACATGTCATGGTTCTTTGTTGCTAGAATCTGTTAGCTCATTCAATTTATCATAGAGTTGGTTTCCCAAGTCCAAGGTGCAAGAGTTATTGTGGAGTTATTATCGTAGAACTTTCATTATGTGACATGGTCTTGGGATAGTTATTTTGTTGTGTAATGGGGTCGGCCACCCCTAGGCATGGGTTTCATATATTAAACATATGCAAGATCCCTTCCACTCGAATTAGGTTCCCATCAACTACCCTTACAAAATTTCCCCTAATGTGGGGTGGGTAATAAACCTGCCATCTCTGCATAGATATGTATACATACATGTCAACTATGTATGCGACAATGAATTTTCTAACGTATTGAGAATAGTGATTATAAAATTTTATCCTTGACACTAGTACTCATCCATAAGCTACACTCGCAAGGAATAAAATCACTCAAAATATAAACTACAAGGGATTAACACACCACAACAAAGCCAAGCTTCTCATTCATTTCGAGAGTTACCACCATGCATACATGGAGTGTGGTATTAACATGCAGGTTTCTAGTTTGTTGAAATTGCTGACCTACGCACCAGTAGGTTTCACACTTGTGTCATCAGACACTTGTTCCTACACCATTGTAATGTATTAGGTCCAATGATTAATTTTGATGATATGAAGATTTTTCCGACGTAACATTATTAAAGATAGGAAACTTGCCTCTAAGGTGGTTCCCCCTCTGTGAGGGTACACTTGTGGTGCCATATTACAATTAGTAGTCATTATTAGTAAGGAAGTTAAGTTGCATCAAGGAAACATTTTGCCACAACCGTTAAAGAACACATACAAATTTTTTAAGGCATTTAATGACAAAGAATCATACCAATGCGTAGAATAGTGCACTACCACCCCAATTCTGGAATAATGAAATTTTTCATGGGTTAATGAGCTTGTTAGCCTTTTGTGTTGGTATCAAAAGAAACCAAATATTTTGGGGAAACACCATCAAAGATGGAGAATATTTATTTTTGTTAATTAGACAACCAGTTAAGGCCAAAATAAAAATAGCCTCATATGATTCCCCTAGTAAATATAAGTAGGAGCATAAATAGTTTCTCTCATGATAATTCTAAATCAGCAAAGAAATAAAATATTTCCATACATGAATCACTACCATAACTAACACATGCTCTGTTACAATACTTCTGCAATGACAACCACTTGTGTTGTTCATGCATATAAGAAACAAATAAAAAATATTTCTCAAGCATTATCACCACCATTTCAAACCAAAAACATAACATATCTTCATTGTTAGTGAGAATACATGAGGAAAACAGTTATTTGTGAATACCTGGGAAAATGAGTCTGAGATAATGACTCTCCACCCACCTGTAAATATTTATATCCAATCCTTACTTAAATCTATCACCCCCGAGCCAGATTCCAAAGTCCGAGGTGTCTAATTCTCAGGGATTTAAATACAACCACTAATTGAACCAAAAACTAGATATTATAATACCTCCTCCTTCCAACTACACTGCAATCAACCAGTGCAAAGAGGCATTATGGTTCCATCTAGATTAAGGGACTCCAAAACCAAAACCAAAACCAAATCCAAAACATTATATAGTAAGGAACTATCAGAATTATTCCAGGACTTTTCTAGGATTATTTCCTCCACCCCAGCCATCAGTAATTTCTGAGAAATACCATCTCCATATTTTGGTTCATGGGGAATCAAGAGGAAAACTCTCCACAATTGGAATATTTTCTTCCCAACCTTACTAACCAAAAAAAATATTTTTACCCAAAAACTAGCTTGTTGATGTTCATCAACTCATCTACCTATTCTCTAATCTAACCCCTTTAAACAAACCCCCTACTTTGTTCTCTGCCAATTTGAACTCTCTAATCTTGTCCCTTAACTTGAATTGATTTTTCTTTTCCTTGGGAAACCTTCAAACAACCTTTCTAATAGGAATTCATGCCAGCTAATAGGAATTTTCCTCCTATCATCCCGTTACCATTTTGTTAAATGTAGTTTTTGAATTGGTTGTACTAGGTGGCCTATACATCTCTTGAGTTGGAAATAAACCCATTCCTCCTTATTAAATATTTTTCCTCACTTCCTTTCTCAACATTCCAAGCAGGGATGGTCTCATTTTTTCTCTTGCAGCTCCAAAATTTCTGAAAGCACCAGACCCTTAAAATTTCAACAACCAGCCTTCAAGAGTTGTCCCAACAATTCAAATTTTCCTACCTTAATAAAACTTATACCATCCCCAACAAGCAAACTCCCAAACCTTTGGAATCCATGTCCCTTAACTCAACTTTTTTTTTTTTTTTGCAAAATATTTACATATATGTATGAGAGAAAAACATGGATGGGGCTATCAAATTCATGTTAAGATAACCTAAAAAGATTAAAGAACTTAATTACAACAACCCATACCTTCAATATGATCCCATAAAGACCATCTATTCGAAAAGGGGGCATATATATTAATAATATGCAGACGAATGACAGATCCTCTCGAAAATACGAAAAGGCTGATCCCTACACATGAATTATAAACTTGAAGGTTAAGGACTCTAGGATCCCAAAGAGTCACCAATCCTCCTAAATGCCTTGTTTCACTAGTCACATAGACATTCCATTCAAGACATTTTTTTAATACAAACTCCCATGCCTTCTCTTTATGAACTGTAACACCCTCCTCCCACATTTACCCAAGCTAACTGGACCACTAGGGTAAACATGTGATGAGAGTTACTATGATACGATTCAAATCCCCAAGTACAATTAAGGAAGTGCAATCAAAACAACAAAACCAATCTGACCCTACTCAGGAGCTACAAACCCTTAAGGAGGAAAGCAACCCTTCCAGGTGCTTAACCCCTGAGCCAAGTTGTCTTTCCATGTTCTAGAGCATCAGTCCCTACCATGACAAGGAGTGCATGCGACCAAGGCCTTCCAGTCTATCCCATAGCAAGGCATGTCAACGGCTATGGCCTTTTTCAAGTAGTTTTGAGCCGTTGACACTGGATTCTATGCCACTTTTTTAGGGATAGGTCTGAGGCCACTACCCAGAACTTCATGAAACCTTCAGAAATGATAAACAAAATTGAAACAAAATTACTAATGAAAAGTTTGATCAATGACTTAAGTATACCCCTACTATCCATGACATACATTTCGTCAAACAAATAACAAATATGTAATTACAGGTCATAACAACAGATTTGAGCGTAGGGGTCTCATACTTATCTGAGATTCGTAAGGAAGCATTGTTACCTTATCAAAATAGTTGAATTATCATATATTAGGTCATATATTCATTGTTCATTATTTTTCTAATAAAAACATGATGAGAGCCATACATTAAGTCTGTCATAAAACATATTCACAACAAACATATAGCCAACATAAATAACAAGGATATAACAACCATAATAGTCATATATGAACATGAACATTTACACATGAAATGCCAAGGATAATGAGATATCATTAATGAATGCATAAGACAACTAGGTCAGGGACTTCCACATACCACCCGACCATAGATTGGGGTTGAAAAAAATCTCTCTTTCAACTAATCACACATTCACTATATTCCAAGCATGAATGTGGAATCTCATGAAACAAATCAAACAAAACCAAACAAGGGCTTCCAGAGGCAAAACCACCTCAACCTTCAACCTGTGATTCCACCTCATGGTCAGACATCACTATATCAGTCTCTATCCAAGTTGTTCAGGGCTCCAGAGCGTTTGTTCCAACCAAGGCTTCGAGGACTAGTAACTCAACCCACAACTGTTATCGGACTCTAGAGAATTTTTCCAACTAGGCCTTCCATGACTAGTAACTAAGGAGCCCTAGAGAGGTTTTCTAGATAAGGCTTTTAGGACTAGTTACTCAACCCAAGCTGTTACAGGGCTTCCATAGCATTTTTCCAACCAAGGCTCCGAGAATTAGTAACTGAACCCACAACCAAAGGAACATGAGAACCAACCAAAAAACAAAAGGAAAGACACCCACAACACCATGGCTATCTAGGAAATGACAAGGTTGGGAAAAAGCCACCATCAATCCGGACAATATTCCATGCCAATGATAGATCATAACTAGAAACCTCATGCATGTTCCATGCATGCCAAAACTAGCAACGAAATCATACATGCAACTTGGTACCTACAAGAAAAACCAGTGGTAGCTGCTAATCCCGATGTCCTCTTGTGCTTCCCTGATCCTCTTTTTCCTTCTTTCTTCTAATCCCAAGTATGCCACACTCCTCTAAGAGTGCTTCAAGAAAAATCTAAGTGTCCAAGAGTATGAGAGAGAGAGTAGAAAATGAGAGTGCCAAAACTGCACTGACAAAAAGCTAGAATTTGATCCTCATAAGCCTTTTCAGTAATGAGGCCTCTATTTTCTTCAATATTCCATTATTTTCCTTCAATTTCCTACTCACATGCAACCTCTGACCTTTCACCTCCCTTTTCTCCTAATTTCCATTATTTTCATAATTAAAATGCCAATTAATTCCACTTTTCCATTCCAAATCCTTTGTCATTGCCTTTTCCAATTTCCATAGGCATTAATTAATCACAAGTGATGCCAATCACTTATTTTTTTCGCAACATTCAGCTTGGAATCCATGTCCCATGACCTTGGTTATTATTTTTACTTTATTAACTTTATCACATTGATTTTTTACTAGGGTTGTTACAGAACCCTCCCCCTTGGGGGAACACCATCCTCAGTGTTTAATGACACCTAGAACCAATAAGACTTATGGAAAGAAAAACAAACTTCCCATGGATATTTATAACTTAGCTCGTTGCATTATTTACAATGACCATCCTGCTAGGAAGCAAACAAACATGAGAAACATAACAATATGACAACCACGATGACATGGCACACATACTGCTTATTGGAGCTTTATAACATAACTCATTGCGGTATTTACATCCATAAACATATGCCAAAAACATTTTCTCAACCAGCGAATAGAGAAGGATACATAGCCTGCATATGATCTGTCATCTCCCATGTAGCTTCATCGGGCCCAAAGTGCCTCCATTGCTCTTTAACCTGTTCAATTTCTTGGTTTCGAACCATTACCATCTTTCTCTACAAAATGTACTCAGGTTATGTTTGGAATTCTCCTTTTGGTTCCACCTGCAATACAGGCTAGTCAATCACATGATCAACATCTTTAATAGATTTCTTAAGCAATGACACATGGAAAACATCATTAGACTTTCACTGTTGGAGGCATTGTAAGTTGATAGGCTACTGGTCCAATCCTATCAAGAAGAGTGAAAGGTCCACAATATCGAGGTTCCAACTTAGCACATGATCCAATCCTCAAGGAGCTCTTCTTTGGTTTGATGCACAAGTACACCTACTCTCCAACCTAAAACTCCTTAAACAACTTTTTTCGATCTACATAACTTTTTTTCATGTCCTATGCTGCCTTCATATTCTTCTTGAGTACCTGCATTTCCCGTTCCATTTCTACCAATATGCTTGTTCCTATCAACACCCTGTTCACTGGATCACTCCAACTAAAGGGAGCATAACAACTCTGCCCATAGAGTGCCTCAAACAGACTCATGCTCGGTGACTCCTGGTACCCATTATTGTAAGAAAACTCAACCAATGGAATATTCTCTTCCCACTTTTGCTTCTAATTCATCGCATACATCCTCAACATATCCTCTAATACCCTATTGACCCTCTTTGTCTGTCCATCTATCTGTGGATGATAAGTTGTGTTGAAGGCCAACTATGTACCCAAACCTACAAATAATTCTTTCTGGAATCCCGAAGTAAACTTCGCATCCCTTTATGACACAATCTTCTTTGGAACACCATGCAACCTTACTACATCTTTGATGAAGACCTATGCTACATCATTATTTGGATATGTAGACTTTACTAGAACGGAGTGTGTTACCTTTGTGAACCTACCACCAAAACCATGATAGAATCATGTTGTCTAGATGTATTGATAAACTTGTAATGAAATCCATGGAAATGAATCGACTGTAGTAATCCGCCTAGATGCTTACACTCTTCTTTTACCTATTGATAATCCAAGCATATAGCCACAAACTCTGCCACTTCCTTCATCAAACTCGGCCAATAGTAGAACTTCTTCACCATTTTCAATATCTCCTGATATTCTGGGTGACCTAAATATGGCTTAGCATGAAATTTCCTTAAGATAAGCTTCTTGAGCTCAATGTTGTTTGGCACATATATCCTTTCCCTATATATGACCAAGCCATCTGTTGTGAGAATATAGTCCACATCCTAATCACATGTACCATATTGTAAACTATGCACAAGCTCCATATACATGTCATCTTGTTATCCTACTTGCAAGATCTCATCCTATAAATCTATCACGTAGGAGCTCATAGTTTCTATATGATTTACATGTACTCTCCTGCTAAGAGCATCTGCAACCATGTTCTCTTTCCCCTTGATGTACTTGATCTCAAATTCAAACTCATTGATCATGGCCAACCATATAGCTTGCCTAGCATTTAGATTAAGTTGGTCAAATAGATACCTTCCACTGTGATCACTTATCAAGATGAACCGTTTGCCAAGAAGATAGTTCCTCCACATCTTCAAATCATGGATGATCGTTTCCAATTCAAGATCATGTGTTGCATAATTCTACTCATGCTCATTAAATTTCCTTGATTCATAGCCTACTACATGTACTTCTTGCATAAGGACTCCACCAAGCCCTCTCTTGCAAGCATTTGTACATACCACAAACTCTTTGTCTAGATCAACAATCTTTAGAACTAGATAATTTGTCAACAACTGCTTTAAACTGCTCAAAACTGACTGCACATTACTTTGTGCATTCAAATTTCTCACCTTTCATTTGCATCGATGTAATGGGATAATAAATTTGTGAGAGGTTCTTGGTGAACCTCATATAATAACTTGCTAACCCCATGTATGATCTTACCTCATCAACATTTCTAGGAGCTTCTTGTTCCATGATAGCCCTTATATTTTTTGGATCCACTAATATGCCTTCCTTGGAAACCACATGTCTCAAGTAATGTACCTCTGTCTGAAAGAAACCATATTTCCTAAGCTTGGCATGCAACTAATTCTCTCTTATTAATCTCAATATTGCTACTAAGTGTTTGACATGCTCTTCCTTATTTTTAGAATATACCAATGTATCATCAACGAATACAATAACAAACATATCTAGATAAGGACGCAATACACTATTCATCAAGCACATAAAAGTAGCTAGAGCATTAGTCAAACCAAATGGAACTACAAAAAACTCATAATGCCCATACTTGGTCAAGAAATAAGTCTTGTAGATATCCTCTTCTTTGATGTCTACCTAATGGTATCTTGATCTCAGATAAATCTTTGAGAACACTATTTCTTCCTTCAACTGATCAAACAAGTCATCAATCCTCATAAACGAATACCTGTTCTTGATGGCCACCTTGTTCAACTGCCTATAATCAATGCATAACCTAAAAGTACCATCGTTCTTCTTCACAAAAAACATTGGTGCACCCCAAGGTGACACACTTGGTCTAATGTATCCCTTGTCAAGAATTTACTTCAATTGCAACTTCAACTCCACCAACTTTGGTGTGCTCGTTTTGTAAGGTTCCTTTGATGTTGTTGTTGCCCCTAGTACCAACTCAATAGAAAATTCCACTTCCCTATGAGGTAGAAACTCTGAAATATCTGCCAGAAAAACATCCTAAAACTCTTGTAAAATCGGGTACCTCCTCAATACATTCACATCCTCAACTTCCTTACCTTTTTCCCTGTAAATATGCACTACAAATAACGCACACACTTTCGTGTGACTGCACTTCACCTACATAGTTGTGACCATTCTAACTGATGTTGCCTTCTTCTTACACTGCAAGACTCTTTGTTACCCATTATCATCTAAGCACTCAATAGCCTTTTCATAACAATCCACCTTGGTTCTATGAATATACAACCAATCCATAATTATGATCCCAATGGAAGTACATTCAAATGTGCTAAAGTAGACATAGCATTCAACTCAAATGCACAAGCTCTTAGCTAGTGATGAACTCTCTTCTTTGTACCTCTAGCCAATTATACTAACAAATATTTTACATGCATTTAATTATTCAAACCACACTTATCCACCAAGTCAGGATTAACGTAACCATAATTAGATCCAAGGTTAATCAAAATAGAAACAACATGATCACAAATCTTACTGTCCATCTCGATAATATATGCATGGTGATTTGCCTACATGTTCTCCAATGCTACATAGATCCTTGGAATACTCTATCCAACATCCCCCACTGTGTGAGCTTCCTAAGCAATGTAGATCTACGGTCTACCACACTGATGATATGAACAATCTCTCCTACAATGATCTTTGCCACAAGTTCAACACTATAAAGGCTTCCTATCATCACCCTTGTTATGCTCCTTGGACCAAAACCCATACCCTTTGTCAGATGCATTAAACTTCTTAGGCGTTGTTGTATTAGTTTTGTTACCCGTGTCATGAGGTCTTGCTCGCTTCTTATCCCATTTTCCTTTATTCTTATCATTACCTTTCCAAACCTGCTTATTCTTAGATATGTTCTTTGATTGCTCATAACAATGCTTTAGCTTCCTGATGGCTTCCTGCAATGATATAGGCTTATCAAAATCAATCATGTCCTTGAATGCTACCAACAACCCACTGCTGAATCTCTGAACCTTCGCTTTCTCCTCCTTAAGATAAGGCACATACCTCAATAAATCCAAGAATTTTCTAGTGTACTCCTCATTAGTCATAAATCCCAACTTCAGCTCATAGAACTCTTTTTCCCTGTCATCATAGTATCTCTCTGATAGACACACCTTCCTCAAAACTCTCTCAAACTCACTCAAACTCAACCCCTCTTCATAAATACCTATGACATTCTTTACATATTCCAACCAAATGTCTGCTTTACCATTAATACTTAATGTAGCTATTCGGGCCTTAATGTTCTCTAAGTAATCATGCCATTTGAAGAACTTGTTCATCCTAAGCAACGATGCTTTCACATCCTATGATTTTTTCATTTCCCCAATGAATTGTAGGTGTATTTTCTTTCTTGAACTCATTTAGAAAATATCCCCTATCAAGCCTCCTGTAAGGATGATAGCGATGATGACCATGATACTTGTCTAAACCAAAACTAGAGTAAAGACCATTTCCACTGCCTCATCTATCAGGCATATCCAAGAACCTTTCGTCTTTGGCCGTGTCATTTCTATCCAACCTATTCCCACCATGTGACTTGCTACCATATGCTCCATTAGTCCTATCCTCTTATCCAGGACTAGTTTTAAGTTGTCCCTATCTCTGCAAATCCAACAAGCTCTGAAGAATCACCACATTGACTTTTACTTGTTTCTCCTATGCCTAGAAAGCCTCTCTTATGATTGGATGATTTGGCCATTGTCTTCTTTGCAACTCCTTAGTTCTACCTTCAATCTTCTCAAAGTGTCTCTATGTGACGGTAGTACTCATCACCATGTTTCTCATATGATATAGGGATAATCTCATGAGTTGTAGTATACCATCTTGCTAGTCATCTTTTATTTTCTCTTCCTGCAAGGTATATTATGTCAACTAAACCAAACTATAAAAAAACCAACATACCTCAATTTAGTTCGGGGAGGATATCTCGTCTACAAGATCAACCAAATTAGTTCAATACATGTATAATCATAATCATCATTGTATATAGACATCATCTCAATCATCATCCAGTTATCATGCATGATTCCACAACTACAACAACAACCAGACACAATGCATGCATAACATGTGTACAACACACATGCATACACAATACATACACACACTAACATGCATTCACGATGAACAAATTACGACAACAACACCGTAAACTTCTTCATGAAATCACAATGTCAACCATGACCAGAACCATGCATGCACAAGAAGAACATAGACCACAAGCATAAGGACATATATGTAACCAACATGTATGCACGAGCAACACACACCACCCATCCAGTCCACGGAGTGAACCATGCTCTGATACCTCTCTGTAACATTCTCCTCCCACATTTAACCAAGCTAATTGGACCACTGGGGTAACATGTGATGAAGAGTTACTATGCTATGATTCAACTCCCGAGGTACAGTTTTGGAAGTGGAACCGATAAAACAAAACCAATCTGACCCTTCAGCAGGAACCCAACCCCTCTAGGTGCTTAACCCTTAAGAAGACTTGTATTTTCATTTTTTTAAAGCCTCAGTCACTCCCATGACAAGGCATGCATGTGACCAAGGCCTTTCATTCACTCCCATAGCAAGAAATTCCAATGACTGTGGCCTTTTTTAGGTAGTTCTAAGCCAACGACCCCTGATTCTATGCCACCTTTTTAGGGCTAGATCTCAAGCCACTGCCCAAAACTTCATGAAACCTTCTGAAATTATAAATAACATTGAAACAAGATTACTAATGAAAACATTTGATCAATTACTTGGCTGGACCCCTACTAGCCATGACACACATTTCTTCAAACATATCACAAATATGCAATCTACAAGTCATAACAACATATCTAAACATAGGGGTATCACACTTATCTAAGATTCTCAAGGAAGCATTGATGCATTATCACAATAATTGTGTTATTATCTATTAGGTTATATATTCATTTTCATTATTTTTCTAATCAAAACACGATGAGAGCCATACATCAAGTCTTCCATAAGACATATTCACAACTAGCATATAACCAACTAAAATAACAAGGATATAACAACCATAAGCATCATTTATGAACAAGCACATTTAAGCATGAATTACCAAGGAGAAGGAAATCCTATTAATGAATGCATAACACAACCAATTGAGGGACTTCCACATACCACTGGACCATAGATTGGGCTGAACCAAATATCGCTTTCAATTAATCACCCTTGCACCATATTCCATGCATGAATGTGGGATCTCATGAAACAAATCAAACAAAACCAAACCATGGATTCTAGAGGGTAATCCACCTCAACCATCAACCAATGATTCTACCTCATGGTCATACATCACTCACCATCACCATATCGGTCTCTACCCAAGTTTTCCAGGGCTCTAGGGTGTTTGTTCCAACCAAGGCTTCCAGGACTAGTAATTCAACCCACAGTTGTTGTCAGGCTCTAGAGTGTTTATCCAACCAAGTCTTCTAAGAATAGTAACTCAACCCACCAAGGCTTTAGAGAATTTTTCCAATGAACCCTTCCAATACTAGTATCTCAACCCAGCCTATTATAGGGCTTCCAAAGCATTTGTCCAATGAAGGCTCCAAGAACTAGTAACTCAACCAACAACTAAAGGAACATGAGAACCAACTAGAAAAAAAAGGGAAAGATACCCACAACACCATGGCTATCTAGGAAATGGAAGGAAAAATTCCATCATCAATCCATGCAATCTTCAATGTCAATGACATATCATAACCAAGAAACCACATGCATGTGCCATGCATGCCAAAGCTAGCAAGGAAATCATAAATGCAACTCAGTACCTGCAAGAAAAATTTGTGGTAGTTTCTAATCCAGATGTCCTCTTACACTTTTCTTCTCTTCTTTTTCCTTATTGATCCAAATCCCAAGTATGCCACACTCCTCCAAGAGTGCTCCAAGAAAACTCTTAGTGTCCAAGAGTATGAGGGAGAGATTAGAAAATGAGAGCTCCAAAACTGAACTGACAAAAAGCTACAAAATGATCCTTAGAAGAATTTTTATTAATGAGGCCTCTATTTTCTTCAAATTTCCATTATTTTCCTTCAATTTCCTTCTCACATGCTACCTTTGACCTTTCACCTCTCTTTTCTCCTAACATCCGTTATTTTCATTATAAATAAAATGGGAATTAATGCAACTTTTGCTTTCCAAATCCTATGCCATTTCCTTTGCCAATTTCCATAGCCATTAATTGATCACAAGTGAACCCCATCACTTATGTTTTTACCCAAAATTCAACTTGGAATATGTGTCCCATGACCTTGGTTATTATTTTTCCTTTATTAAGTTTATTACATGGATTTTTGACCAAGGCTGTTACTTCGACTAAATGATATGATGAATGGATATTATTTTATGGGTTGATCCCAATCCCCTTACATTGAATGACATGATAATCATAGTGGTGGGGATACAATTGGTACAATAACTTTAAGGGCCTAGGATAAATCGACAATGAAATCCACCATTTCATTCACATGATGGTAGCCATTCGATGGAGGGAATTGTGACTCTACCATGTCATCTTGAAAAGAGGACTATAGGTCAAAGGGAACCACAACACAATTTGAGACTTTTTTTTTTATTTAGTTCCCCCCTTCTTCCTTATTGTAATATTCTTCCTATAATTGGGGCTAATAGTAACATCTTCCTCCATGAAAAATGATTTCTTAATCGTTAGTGGATCTAAACCAACATATTTGTTGTGGGACAGGAACCCCAATTATGGGTCATTAGAGACTAGGGAAGATAGATTCCCTATGAAATTTCCAAATATAATTGGACGATAAAGAGAATCACCAAACTAGAGTGATGTCTCTTCCTTCTGTCCCCTATATAGAGCAATATTGACTAACTCAAAGCACAAAAGTTCTAATGCAGATGGTCTAATTAGGGAGACACGGATATAGAAGAAGATAATCCTTTATTTCCCTACCGAATGACAAGATTATAAAATTTACTACAATGAACAACAACTTTAACATTTTTTAACTTAAATACATCTTCAACATTGTTTAGAGAAACTTTGTTCATGAAAATTTTCAATAAATGAAGGAAGAAAATTTGTGAGAGTACCTATTATTAGAGTACCTATTACCATATTAGATTTGGATGTCTGATTGAGCCCCTTATCTCGTTGGATATGACTAATCAGAACCATCTCACGATCATGTATCCTCGACAAGTGTTGCCCAGCCTCAAACTTCTTCATACAAACCGTAATCAAATGGCTGGTCGGGTGACAACCTGAGCATCAAAAGGGAATTCCCCAATAGTCAATGACTTGTCTGAAAAACATGGACCCCAATAAAGATCTATCTCCGCTAGAAAACCACCTATAAAATCTACCTCAAACAATACCCATGAAATCCACTTATTGAGAATCCCCAAATTACTCTCATCCATGAAAAAGAATTTGCAAATATTATTGGAAATCGCCATAATGAACTACATTGACCACATCTCCAATTGCAAACCCAAAAACTTAAACTATAGAATTTTTCAGTGTTGCAATTCATTAAGAGGATTAAAACCCATTTTCGAGTAGAGACATGAAGCCACTCAGACCTAGGGAATATATGCGATTTCCTCACCACCTGCCATGCATAGGAAGTGAAAAAAAAAACCACCTTTTGAGAAATACACTGACTTTCAACCTATAATATAGGATAGTTGTCCAACACCTATCCACCCATCCCTTCAAAAATTCTCTAAACATTCGTGAAAATATCTAGTGGTCAACTAAAGACATCTGCTTCAAGCTATCTACCTATCCCAATATACATCCACACCCAAGACTGGAGTTTGGACACGTTTCATTGCCTTAATAACATTATTTTTGTGCTGATGAGACTTCACATCATTTAGTTGGGTGCCATTCTCCTGCCTACCCCCTATAAAACCATACACAATATAACTTCCATGTCCTACTTTTTTTCAAGCAATGACTCACTAGAACGATGACTAGACAACCTTTTGGCATTATTCTTTGCTTCCACTGTAACCTCCACTAGTGCTTCCAAATTTAGTGAGAAATCCTGGAGAAATTCTAATGAATTAGCCATAATAGGATCCCCTGGAAAAGTGATCAAACCCTTAGAAGAATGAGCTACAAAGAGCTACCAAAAAATGGTAAAGCCAAACCCACCCCAACAAATGCCATGACCATGCCAAACTAGCATGGGAAAGAAACCAACCAAATACCTATCTCCAACCAGTAAATCTAGAAAAATCTAATTACTGGCTTGTCACCATATGTATAGAACACAACATCCCAATGATGAGATGTGGCAAGTCATGACAACACCAACTCCTTAATGGATGGATCTGAAAATATAACTTTGGCATAAAGCTTGTTAGAGGATTAAGCTCCCCGATGTCCCAAGGAAACCAATATTTCCAATGCTATGGAGTATTTAATACACCAATAACCATTTCTGACTATCTGGAATTTTCATAGTGAGCGCACCCATCTCGGTGTCCTCTCCGGTCTCTGGAAAAGTATATCTTTGTTCCCAGTCCGTCCAGAACATATGCATCATGTCTCCATGTCATCATTTTCCAGATGACCATCACATATCCATTCATGGAACACATGCTAACAAATTTCAAAAATTGAATTCTATTTCACACCCTTCGTATATACTCAACACAATTCACTAGCTATGATATTTAGGTGGCACTCCGCCATCTCAATATAGTTTTCAGAACCCATCCTCGCCTCCCGTTTGAAGAAGTTGAAGGAATATCTGAAGTTCATCAAGTTGGGGAGTGCACAAATGCTGGGGGGAATCAAACCGAAATCATGTTGTGGGAAACCTCTAGCTACTCCAAGCTCACCATTTCCCCAATGTAGGTAGATAGAGACCCAACGAAATTATTGAAGCTGACAACATCGGTTGTTGCAGGTGGAGTTGACTAATCAACAATTGGAGAGATTGACATAGGGTGACTCCAAGGTGGAATCCCCTGCTGTACTTTGTGAAATTATTAATGAAAGAGCTCTTTGATCCAATGAACCAGGAGAGCGCATTTGCATTTGCATTCCAGTAAGTGAGGCCAACAATGATGACTGGTATAGACAATTGATAAGATCTTTCAAGTCTTAAGGTGCCAAAGAAAAGGGAGTCATAGTCATGGCTTCCGAAGCTTTGCCAGATTATTTGGATGATGAAAGAAGAGGAGGAAACAGACGAACATAACTAGAATACAACATTGGCTCTTTCTTAGGGTCAATATTCTTAGAAATTCTAATCAACATTTTCCTAACTTTTTGGCTTAAAGTGGATGGCTTCTCTAGCTCTTTCTTAGTGAGAAGGGCAATAAGAAATTATCTTGTAAATAGCAAGGGAAGTTAATCGGCTTCTCCAGCTTTTTGGTGTCCAAAAGGATGGTAAGACTATCTTGTGGAGAACACGAGAAGTCGGCTTGCTGCTAATGCATTTCTAACAAAAGTTATTTTCCATTTTAATGTCAATAGCACCCATGTTTGCCAAGTGCTCACTTTTAGATGTAACTGATTTGTTTGATTGGATGGGTAGTGCTTATTGCATTTGACTTTGGAAACCATGCCCCACCCCTCTTTGTGGGTAGATTTGTAGGTATAATAGTAGTCATTGGTATTGCATGCTTCATGGATTGTTGGTATATGTATTCGAACATAGTGTTTTTTAATAACCCGCTTGATTACGAGGTTTTGTTAGTAATGATATCAGAGTTAGCATGAATTGTAGTGAGCATAGTAGTGGCAGAAAGTGTCAAATTTGTGCAACTGAATTGGGTGTATAGTGATTTGCAATTTCTCGTGTGGATAAAGTGGGTAATTGGAAGTTATTTTCTTGACGAATAGGTGGAAGAATCATCCGGATAAAAACATGATAAATAGAAATTTTTGATTTTCTTCTACGATCTTGCTCCATGCTAGCCTAGTTGGAGTGAGGATTAAATGGACGACCACTTGACAATGGAAGAAATATCACTTATTAGTCCCTGCCATCTGGCAATGGCCAGGGACTATAGCAATCGAAAAGATAGAGTTTAACATTAATTTCACCTGCTTACCATTACAAATGACAAGCTACTATTATGAATAACCAAACTTTTAAAGAAAAATTAGTTTGATAGTCTTATTTAGCCTCTTCTTGAGGCGGGAGGGGCTAAAACATAGGTTATATTCTTTTTTCCGTAAGCATTTGGAATTTTTGCGTAGCAGAGTAAACTAATGCCAACATTAGTTTAAAACATTAAGTGTTATACTGAATTAAATTAAACCTATAACAACTGAATTGAATTGACCCTAAGCTCATAAGCTTCACGGCAAGGTCGGCAAGGTCAGAGACTTGGCATGTCCATCTGCGAAGGCTTATGTATAGTGCGCCTGTCGCCTGCCACCTACCACCACTTCAATCTAGGTGCCATTCCATAAACTGGAACAATTGTCCCTTTCGCCAGATTGCATAAGAGAGTTTTCCATAAGCCAAAGTTCTTGAGTCTTCGGAGTCCCTGAGTCTTCTGCATCATAATGGAGTCCAGTCCCTGAGTCTTTTGAATGATAATGAAGATGACCTATGATGAGCCAGTTCTTCTGCATCAGTTCTTCCGCATCATAATGAAGATAAGCTATGATGAGCCAGTCTGGGGCTTGAAACTTTAAACAGTAGAGCAACAAGTAAGAAACAATTTTTCATTCTTCACTGTCATTCGCTTGTTAGCCACTGCCATTTTAGTTGGATCAACTCCCCCTTTCTGTAGGTGCTGGGTAGTTTACTCACTTAGCGCTCTCCTTAGCTTTGCTTCATACCAGCGAGGTTGAGCCATCATAGTTTCTTCTTTTTTCTTCGATAGACTAAATAGAGTTTACCGAGTAGAATTGTTATAAATAGAATCTTAAATAAATACAACTACTGTTTCTTCATTAACAGAATATCGGAGTGTAGGGATTCCTAAAACCACTTTCTAGAAAGCTTTAGAAACAAACAAACTCACCTTTGTGCAGGTTGTGCAGGCTAGCTAGATTGATGGATTGAAGAACACAGTCCTTGCTCCTTCCACCATGAATTATCAGTACTTTCACCTGAAACCTTATCCACTTGTCCTTACTTCAAGGCGATATTCCACTATTATTCACTTTAAGTGGTTGTCTTCGCTTCTGGTGGTAAGTCATCTCATTTCTCCATTGTTTTCAAAACTACAACAGTTTAACCATGTCGTGCAAAGACAAGCAATGAATGTCGTGCAAAGATAAACAGTGAGAGAGTGATGTAACATTCAACTTCCAGTGATTCTCTACAGGAAAAAGTTGAGGCCTGCTGTAAAGCAACTTGCAATGGCGGTTTGTTTTTGGCTAACACTTATCTTTCTGTTTTATATTCCAGGTTGCTGGTAGTTGGCTTTGTTCTTGGTAGGTGCTTATCACAAAAGGAAGCGGTCCCAACTAATCACTCGATTTTGGCAGTCCCCTCAGGAGTTATGGTATTCCTGCAAGGCACAAACACTCTCGTCTTGCCATTTAGACTATGTTTATAACTCTTACGTTTATAAATGATAAATTTTACCATATGGAAAGTAATCCTAATAATGTGGTTGCTCAAATGGCATACCTAGAGTTGGAGTTTGTTAATGCGCGAGGCAGATGCGGAAGACTGCACCCCCTGTGAGAAACTGAAAGTTTGTGTAAAAGTAAAGGAACCCTGCAGGGTAAACTAAAGGTCCTGTGTCACCTTCTATGAAGCCCCTCACCTGCCCTTACTCAACACTAACATAAATGAAACAGATTCAACCTCATGTTCGTTCATGTTAAATATCTCACACACTAGTAATCAATTATTTGTTTGCTTGTAAATCCATCACAAACGAAGACGAACAATGTGCATACCCTTTTCTGTATATCAGCTTGTACTTACCTTTGACATGTAAGCATCCCAATGAAGGGTTTCCGTTGGTTCAAACAAAGATAGGCCAACTCGAGAAATTCCTTCTCAGGGTTCACTATGAATTCATTCCCACGTCTACTGACCTACATTATGAAAGCATACAAAAACAAAGACCAAGAACGTTTCTTCCAACGGTAAAGGAGGTTTCAGAAGCATATGCCGCTCCCATCTGGTTTTATTTTGACATTGCTGCAACTGATGACACCTTCGGGCCACATACTGAGCCTCCATGGGGGTGGCTGGTGCAGCAGATGACACCTTTGTTGCAGGTACTAAGGTTTCAAGGGTGTGGCTTTAGACAAGCGTCTATCAATGTGTTTAGGGTCATGTTCCACACGTCTTCCTTCTCATTTTCGAAGTCCAGGAAGTGGGAGGCCGTTCCCTGAAGTACAAGCTGAGCAGGAGCAAGACAACATCTGTCAAAATGCATGTAAGCGAAGTTGTTATTATAAATAATTGAAACTTACATTTATATTATATATTAAATTGTTTATAAACTTTTGTTTTCCCCTTTTTTATATATTTTCATTGTTTGAGCATTCTAATGCTACTCCTTGCCTCCTTTCTCATAACAAGTTTACACGTGATTCCTTCCCTTCTAAAAGGCCTCTTCCTCCTTTACTAAATTAGGTGTGGTTTTATCAATTTTCTCCACAAAATCCCTGAAGTTCTCTTAATTTTTTCGAGGGTTGGGTTTTTATAGTGTTATCTACGGTTAATATCAGTGAAGGGCCTTTAGATCCGAAGGTATTATGGGGTAGCAATCTCTGATATACAGTTTTGTCGCGAGGGTCACCGTGGTGCTTGCGGAGTACACGAAATTCAAAGGCAATTTTACAAGTATTGCTGCTTAGTGCATGCAAAAGCTTCCCGCCAGCAACAACAAGTTCACATACAATTGTGATAATCATACCTTCAACTACCTTGTTGAAGATGGCTTATAACTTGTCTGGTTGGATCGTAGACCTGAAAAATCATTAAAATTGTAAACATCAAATAGGCTGGTTGGATCGTAGACCTGAAAAATCACTAAAATTGTAAACATCAAATATTAATATATGCTATGTTTTGTAACTAGTGGGATGATTTTCATTTGAAGAAGAGCTTGATGTCTTGTCAATGGTTTAGTTGTCAAGGAAGCAACAGGATTCAAACCAACGCCCTATCAGAGAATCGCTTCC
>APFE030801430.1:173753-205103 GCA_000404065.3 Pinus taeda
AATTCCATTTCCTGACGCATCACATTCCACAATAAAGGTTTTTGTGAAGTCCGGTGTAGCTAAGACTGGTGCTTGGCACATTGCCTCTTTAAGATGTTCCAAGGCCTTTGTTGCTTCCGGAGTCCATGAAAATGCATCTTTCTTCAATAATGTTGTTAGAGGTGCTGCTATTCTTCCATAATTCTTAACAAACTTGCGATAATACCCTGTCAACCGAGAAATCCTCGCAGATGCTTTATGGATGTGGGGATTTTCCATTCCTTAATGGCTTTAATTTTGCTAGGGTCTACCTTAACTCCTTCATGAGATACAATATGACCCAGATATTCCACCTCTTGTACTCCAAAGAAACATTTGGATATTTTTGCATATAATTGTTTCTCCTCCAATAGTTTGAGCACCGTGTCAACATGTTGAACATGATCCTTCCAAGACTTGTAGATAAGTATATCATCAAAAATTATTAACAGAAATTTTCTAAGGAAGGGTTTGAAAATGGAATTCATCAAACCTTAAAATGTAGAATGTGCATTGGTAAGGCCAAAAGGCATGACCAGAAATTCATAACGACCCTCATGAGTTCTAAATGTTGTTTTCAAAATGTCTTTAGTCCTCATTTTGATCTGATGATATCCTGAATGAAGATCCAACTTGGTGAAGTAAATTGATCCATTCAATTCATCCAATAATTAATCAATGATAGGAATGGTAAATTTATCTTTAATAGTGAGCTTTTTGATCTCCCTATAATCTGGACACATGCGCCATGATCCATCCTTCTTGTGAACCAATACTACTGGAGCAGAGAAAGAACTTTGACTAGGTTGAATTATACCAACCTCTATCATTTTTGCAACCATACGTTCAATTTCACTCTTTTGGGCATAGGGATATTTGTAAGGCCTGATGTTTGGAGGAACACTTCCTGGAATCAAATGAATAACATGATCATGATCATGAATAGGTGGGAGGGTATTAGGAGTCTCAAATACCTTGGAATGATTGTCCAAGACTTTTTGGAGATATAGAGAAATAGATGATTTCGATGTGGGAACCTCTATTAAACATAATTGTGCAATTATGCCTCGTTATTCTTTATTTAGAAGCTTTGTCATTCCATTAGAGTTGATTATATTTGTCAGTTTCCCTGCGATACCCATTAATTCAACTTCCTATCCTTCTAAAGAAAATTTCATCGAAAGTCCTTGAAAACTAATAGTTATTGTACCCAAGGATTTTAGCCATTGGACTCCTAGTACAACATCAACAACACCCATTGGAATGGAAAGCATTGGGATATTCAATACATATTCTCCCATGAATAGCTTGATATTATGGCACTTTCCAGAGAAATCTATGGTTCCTCCACTTGCAACCATCACTTGACACTCCAGTGCTAGATATAAGAAGCAATTCAATTCCTTTGCTATCTTACAATGAATAAAATCATGGGTACTTCCCAAATCAATCAACACTACTACCCTTTTATTCTTGATATGCCCTTCTGTCTTGATAGTTTGAGGAGTGGTAATTCCATCCAATGCATTACAAGATATGGTCGGATTCATTTCTTCTTTATCTAGGGTTTGTTCCTGGTGTTTATCCTCTTCTTTTGACATTTCTTGTTCATTTTCTTCCGCCTCTTCACAATCTATGTAATATAATTTCTTCTCAGCACACTTATGACCTTTAGTGTATTTTCTATCACAATTGTAACAAAGCCCTTTTTCTTTTTTTTCTTCCAGTTGTTGTGGTGTCAACCTTGTAGGTTGTGGAAGGATAGGGGCATCAACACTTCCATCTTTATAATTGTGAGTGGTAGGCTTCCTTGTTGCCATAATTTTTCTTTCCATTTTTCTTGCCAACCCAAATGCCTTCTCCAATGAATCAGGTTCCCAAAGGCGAACCTCATGTTGGATTTTATCCTTTAATGTCCCTATGAACACATCAATCATATGATCCTCTAGAATATATTTTACCCTTATATTCAATTTTTAGAAGTCCTCAATGTGCTCCGTCATTGAACCCTTTTGTTTGAGATTTATCAATTGGCTAAAAAAGTGTTTCTTTTTGTATCTTCATAATGTGCTACCATTTCATATGTAAAATTTTCCTAAGTGACAATTTGTTTACAAGATCAAAGTCATAGATACCATACAAACTGATTTGGTTCCAAATATAAAGTTGCAATGTGTACCTTTTGTGTGTTTTGCACATTATGGAGATTGAAATATTTCTCCATCTATAGTATCCATGTTACAAGATCCTTGCCATCACAATTCTTCATATCGATCTTTGGGACATGGTGGGTATTCGATCCAATGTTAGAGTCATGAAATCATAATTAATATTTATTTTGTTCTCATCATGAGTTTCCTTTACTACCCTTTCGCCATTAGTAAGCATTTATTGTAGAAACTTTGTCAAATATGTCCTCAAATATTCCATCTTAGCTTCCACTCCTTTCTTTAAACCATCCATCTTAGCTTCCACGCCATCCATATTAGCTTCCATGCCATCCATCTTAGCTTCCACGCCATTCATCTTAGCTTGCACATCATTCATCTTAGCATATATGCCTTTCTTTAAACCATCCACTTAGCTTCCACGCCCTTTTTTAAATCGTCCATCTTAGCTTCCACGCCATACATCTTAGCTTCTACATGTTTCCTTAAAACATCCATCTTAGCTTTTGTTATTTTTTGAGAGAGTGAATTATGTTGCAATTGGTCTTGTAATTTTGATATATCATGTTGCATTTCTTCCTCTTCTTCATGAGTCATGCTAGAGATTACAGGTTGCTTACTAGGTGTTTCCATTTTCTTTCTTTGGGGAATCAATTAGTGATAATAATGCTTCACTATACCCTTTGAATTCCTTCAAACTAATTTTTCAAACCAAACTTATGAAAAATTTTAAAAAAACTACACACATTTTTTCACTTTGCAGGTGCTCAATATTGAATCTGCTGTATATCTATAATTTTGGATCTCTAAGGTCTAAAATTTATTCTTGCAGTATCCCTATGAGTCATATTTCTAACCTTGCAAGTTTGATCAATATTGGATTCTCCAAGGAAGATTTATGTCAAATCTCCCACGATGACCTGATTATATACTAGTTTAGTAGAGAAAACTTGTACTAAGTTCCACATGTCACTGTTTTGACCTTAGGATCTGGAACCGATACACATAAAACTATAGGCCATCCTCTTCCTGCAACATCTTAAAAAATTTTAATCTCATGCTCAGAAAAAAAAGTTATGACGATTTTCCCCAGGTCACCTGTTTGAGATATAATTTTGGATCCTGCAAAAACCCTAACTTCCTTGGATCATATCTCTGAAAATATAGCAAGAAGAGATCTGAAATTCGGACCTGAGGTTTAGAGTGATTTCAAATCAAATGGTTTTTTTTTAGTGTCTGAAACATCGCAGAAAAATGTTATAGTGAAAATTCCACAATGAGCTATTTGGAGCAACAAAACCCTAGAATCCAAATCTTTTATACCAAATGTTATGAAACCAGCTCACAAAAAGATAGAAAAGATAGATCAATGATTTACATAGGAAAACCTCCCTTACATTACAAAAATGAACAATTCTTGGATGATACAAATGACAAAACCTCCTTTCTATATATAAGAGTCTAAGGGGTCACAATATAACCAAAGTCGACATAACAATAATAATTTAAGGGCACAAAAATAACAATACTAGGCTTCTATGGGGCACAATAATAACAATATGGGGACAATAGGGGCACAAAAATAACAATAATGGGTACAATGACAATAGTAATGGGGGAATCACTAGTATTATAGGGACCTAACAACAATAGGTAGTAGGATTTTGTATACTTTGGTTTTTTATTTTGCAGGTTACAAGTAGAAGTAGATACGAGCTATATTTCAAGGGATTCAACCACTACGAGAAATCATCCATCCACCTTCTAAGATAAGGTATTTCTCTTATCTACCAAATTATGTATTTTAGTTCTTACAACATTAAGTAGGTCGCAGGTACATCTATATATCAAAGCTCTTGGGAAAGCTTGTGGAAATTAGTAAACTGGAATGAGTTGATCCTTCATACTTTGCATCATAAAGAAATTTAGGAGGTTATAGTTATGAAAAGAATCAAGTTTCCCTATATATATCATAATTGCCACATCATTAGAATAATATTCTTTCTTTCTCTACTCAATCACGATAACATTCATACACAACTAATAAGTAAACCTCAAGAACTTATCATACATCAAATTTCAAGAGAGGAACCTTGCATTTGAGAATCTAGGTCTAACTTTTTATGGGTTCAATGCTCTGTCTAGGCCCACCATGACTCCATGAGAGTCACAATGTTGTATCCCTCACACGAGTGTTGAACATTGTTTTAGTACTTTGGTGGCATATGAGAGATTGTTGGGTGTTGACGACCTAAAAAATGGATCCCCCAAACTCAATTATCTAGTAAGTGTAACAAAAACTAATGAAATGAAAGAGGAGGGCAAGAGCTCTTATACTTTGGTGATGAAATTATGCTTGATGACCTGATGTTCTTGGGATATAAAAAACAAATTCTAGAAAGGATTCGTTTTTCTACATTTTTTCTCCTTTAGGTAAATAATGTACATGATGGTCAATAATTTCTCCATTTATAATGGGGAAAGTGGTTCAAAAATATCCCCTTTTCACATTTTCCATGCATTTTTTTTCTTGATACTTCATTTTTTGGGTTTTTATTATTGGTTTTTAATTATATTTTGATGCTACTAATGCATCTATAAGTATTTTTTGACATATTTTTGAGAGGGATAATGATAGTCTAAGCTATACATTTTTTATTTGAGGTATACTTTCAAAATTGGCATATAGGGTTAGGATTCATATCAATCTTTTCAATGCATTTTTTACCTTCTTTATACCATTTCATTGAAACTTAGGTATCATCCCATTTATTTATGGCATTAACCATGCCTTTTTTCACATGGTAACTTGTGCCGTAGAGCCTATTCTTTAAGGGTGCCCTGGAGTAGCACTCGATTGCCATAAAGTAAGTGTTGTAGATCTATAGTTATTTATTTAATTTGAATAGATGTTTATTACACTGATTGGCATGTCTATTTTGAAATACAACCTGAAATAAGGCTTCCAAAATTTTAATTTAATTACCATTAATTATTAAGTGGATGGTGGATATTTAAACTCCATGTAATATTGTAGAAAAATCTTAATATTATTCACAAATAAAAGGTTGAGATTTATCTCAAAAGTAGTTATGCCCCTTATGCCTTTTTATTTAAATTGACTTATTAAAATAAATGTCATATGAAATGAATTATGGTATTTTTCTGCATGTAGTATTGATATTGACCCATGGTATTGTAACAAAACCTACTTATAGGGTAAGAATCTCCATCGTAAATTGGGTGATCCAAGGGATCAATAAAGTGCTCAAAATTAAAAGTATTCAAAATTGTTTGAAACCTATACCAATGCATATATATTGTCAACCCAAATCCAACGCAACTTGAATCATTCAAAACTGATATCGTATGCTCCTGATATCACGTTCTGATCATTTTCCTAAACAAATAAACATTTTGCAATTGGGTTGTAGGTATGCATAGTCAGCAGTCCGTACAGTAACTAGGTAGGTGATTAGACATGTTGATTATGTATTTTGGGCGAATGGTTTATCGCTATGTGTCTCATTCTAGTTGGTCAAATTTTAGTGGTTTGTGATTGGTTGAAGGTTAGGCCAATGGTGGAGAGCCACATGGGCCAATGGATGGCTGCCACGTGGCCTCCTTACGACATAGAAAAAAATTTGTTAAGGGCCGAGGGGACTACACCGGGGTCGAGCACATGACCTATGACCAAGTAATAAGGTGCATTACCAATCTACCACAACACAAGACTTACCATACAATGCTCCACATTTATATTTAGCATAGCACACATTTTATGTTTGGAGTTGGGTTGGGCCTAAGCCCCAGCCCTAGTCCCCATGCCCACATAACCATGGTGCAGGACCAAGGGCCAGGGCTTAGCCCTAGTCCCAAGTCAGGACCCAACACTACATGACCACAACAGAGGCTATTAGAGGCGCCCAACCCCTAAAAGCGTGCAACGGGGCCCAACCCCAAGCCACAAGGGCCCTCAAATGACTGAGACCTCCAGATTGTTGGGCACGTGCAAGTTTTTAGCGCTCAGGCCCAGGTTCTATGGCACCATGATGTGACCAAGTGTAGTTCAGTTGGGAGTTGACCAATGGGGGTGGGCAGTTAGCCCCCGCCCTTTGGCACATGCCCCCATACAACCCTAATTTTCGAAAAATGGGGGTTATTGGGAATTTAAGATTTTTGACAATTTGCACCATTGGGCATGATTATAGGCCAAATTTATGCTCCGATTTTGGGTTTGGGGTGCTCAAGGTGGGTTTGGGGCAAATTGTAGGATGGTTAGCTGTGAAAAATGGGAAAAACTTGGGAGAAGCATAGCTTACTTAGCTTTTGGCCAAATGAGGTGTAAAAGGAGACCAGATGGGGTTTTTTGGTAGCTCTAAAGCCATTGGAGACATAATATTTACATTATGAGCATTGTAAATCCATGTAAACATAAATTTGAGGACTTAATGAAAGAGGCCCATCATTGGAAGCTAGACCAGGAGATGTAGCCCAAGCAAGGGGTGAACTCCTTTATAATTTTTGTTGTTATGTGTTTCTGATATGGTCTATTGTCTCTGTTTTATGTTGCTAACTAAGTTTAAAAAACCATAATTTTTTGTGTTTTACAAAGTGTTCATTTACCTACAATACATAAAAAATTTACTTGCAATTTTACCATCACCTTCTATTTTGCATACAAATAATTTTGGTATTAGATCTCAAGGTTATTGTGAAGGTTTGATTTTTTTTGCAAGTGTTTTTTTTTATGCTTACAAGGTGGAAGCTTAAAAGAGGAGAAGGAGAACTTGTGGAGCCAATATCTCAGATTGTTTCAAGGAGAAAAAACACACCTCAAGCTTCAATAATCATGGCGCATGAATATGGTCCGAAAGGGATGTCTGAAGATGAAAGAACTTTCAGAAAATATTTCTTTGAGATGTATGAAATGGTAAAGGTTTTGTTATGTTCCTATACCATTAGGTGTCATAATTTTTGAATGGTTGAGGTTAACATTGTAATATGTACATACCTCTACTTTCTGCAAATGTTTTCCATATTCAAATAATCAAAAACAAAAATTAAAAAATGTAAAGAGGGTATGTCCCAAAAGAAAAATCAAAGGACAAAAAGATGAAGAAAGGTAAAAAAAGATGAAAAATGAACCCCAAGAAAAAGAAAAACACCATGAAAGTGTGCAAGTTCAAATGCCACTGCTATTTTACTTTTTGTGTAATAAATGATTGTGTGCAACTTGTTCTTTATGCCACAATCCATGGTAACCAAATAGTTTAATCTTGGTTATTCCATATTTTGAATTTCATGCTTAGAGATAGAGAATAAAATCTAGCCAAATTGTTTAATCTTGGCAGATAAGTAGACAGATAGAGTAAATAAAAGGAGCTCAACAGTTTACTTTGAGCCCTTGGATGTAATAAGGATAAACTTAGATAGATTTCTATTGTAAAAGAAAATAAAAATGTTTTGATAATGGTTTTCCAGCTTAAGTGCACCATAATAAAGAGTAGAAAAAATGGTAGGATGAGTAGATGGGTAAGTAGCTGGATGGTTGCTGAATTATGGTGATTGATTGTATAAAATCATATCATTTAATTTCATCATCAATTTTGCCAAGAGTGTGGATGATAATGGAACATTTACAAAGTCAAATTATTAATTTCCCCATTCATTTCACCTTTAAGTTACTAATTTCCCATAAACAAAGTCAAAAGTACCTAAAACCTTAAGTTAAAGGGGCTCAGAGCATTTCTCTGACTTCTAGAGGGACCGGACCCTCGACCCAATAACTTATAGGGTCTAAGTACTAAAACCCCCTTACAAACATTCACTTCCTCCATAATACATTCATTTCACCTAAAAATCCCTTTTCCTAAGATGAAATCATCATTTGCCTAAGGAAAGTAATTAACCCTACATAAAACCCCTTTTTCCCACAAAAAAGCATTAGCCTAAGTTATAATGTGTAAACGTGGATATATAAATAAATGTCAATACATTATACTTAGCGCGTTTTCCTTCTACCTTCATTTTCATATTAACTTTAATATTTCATTGTATTTATTTAACTCCCAAAAAGAATCCCGCTTTCCTGTATGTTTTATTAAAATCCCATATGATAATATTCCACCCAGAGGTTTGAAATATAAACCTTATTAGTAAAATAATTAAACGGATTAATTAGTCGATCCGCGACTAATTAAGAGCCATAACCCTCCGCCAAATAAAAAGGGGTTAATTAATCAAACAATGATTAATTAATAACCTGTTCCTCCAATCATATCGCCCCCAACGTCATTAAGCTGCCCTAACTTGCAGTTAATATCCCGTTGGGCCCGTCCATTAACTCCCTAATCAAATTACACCCCTGATCACCATATGATCTGACCCCTTCAGATCCAACAACTGATGCTCATATCGGGCGGCCTTCAAAGACAGACCTTTACTCGCTCGATGTGAGCAGTTTCAGTGTTCACCCCACTGCTACGTGGTGCCTGATGAATGGCATCGGGCAGCCTCCCCACAAAACCATTTATCCCGAAAATCGGTGCAATAGATTCCTCTTACTGCCTCCGCTAGACGACAAAACATCACATCCTCCAATTAGCGCCAACTGTCGCTTTCCCATTATACCCACCAATATTATTAACTTGACAGATAAAGCCAAAAAACTCATTGTTTTTTGTTTTTAAACGTGAAAAGGACATTTTGACTTCCATGCAAAGCACATAGCATGTTCAACTGCAATCCCACTACAAACCGTCAACTTTCCGAAGCCGCTGAAACTCCAGACTACCTTGCAGACCTGTGTGCCTCCTGCAAACAGTGCATAGTCACCATTTCACCGTTCACACAACTGAAACTAGGTATTTACCCCATTTCCACTGAGAAACCCTATTTTCTTGCCGAACTTGACCTAAATTGCTTTAAAAATTAAGTAATTTAGTAAATTAAGTTTCCTGGTAGTCTTGAAATACAATGTAATAGACCAATTTTTCCATATTTCCCCAAATCCACAAGAACCAAGGATGGAATCCCCAATTGCCTTGAATGTTATGCCCATTATGACTCCCCATATGGATTTAGATCACCTTCCACTTGTAGACAAAGACTTCTAGATTAAAGATACCTCTATCTCAAAATCCCCTTTAAAACTGTTTTGCAAGTAAAGAGACCAGTACCTGAACCAAGTCAACTTCATTGGACTTTGGGAATCAGGTTTGCCTAAATACCAGTTCCCTAGAGTGCATGTATTCCCAAAGATTTTACATTACTACCACATGAACTATGATCCTATCCAAAGGGCAGTAAGAAACCCTGACCAATCAGTTCTGTTTACTCTCACTGCTGAATCCATTAATCAAATGCTACAATTACAACCAAGCCAAAATCTGACTCCACTCTCTATTGGAGATATGTTGAACAGATACCCTACGCTCACTTTAATCAGACTAGCCAAGTTATTCCAGATATTATCAAAGAAAAACAGTATATCCCAAAAGACCCTCCTCCTTATCTATGGACTATATTCTCCATCCTTGGTCAAGATATTATAGATATGATATCCGGTATACTAGGCTGCACCACTAGCGAATTTGTTGATGATATCATAATATCCATCATGTCAATCTACTCTCCTAGCCAACCACCAGCCATCATATTTGACTATGCAAAGTTTATTACTGACAGAATTCATGATCAATTCATGAGGTTGGAAACTAAAAGAGTGTTTAAGTATTCCTCAGTTTTGTATCATTTATTCTTGTACTACCAAGCTGATAGATTTCCAATTTCCCTCCAAAAGCTAGATACCAGAGGAAATCCCAGATCAGTGATCTTCTGGACTTCTTTGATTAATTAGTTTGATTCTCAATACTCCTATACAGACTTCATAGACCTCTTTGTTTATCTTATGAAAACCATGTTTCTAGGAAGCCCTCCACCAAGAATTGGTGCAGACATCAAGAGGGTCCTGTAGTTGTCAAAATAGTACAAAGTAGGGGATTGGTACTTGTATCAAAACCATACTGAAATCAGAATTTATGGATGTGAATTGCCACCTTACAAATTGCCAAATTGCCTCCCCATGAGATTATTTTCTCTGGAGTACTACAGACAAATGATCAATTCAGATGAGGTGCACTTTGTAAAATCCAAGAAGAAAGCCCAACTTAGAATAAAAGATCAATTGGGCCCATTCATTTGTAACAATAGGGAAGCAAGAAAGGAGGCAAATGAAATCCTCTAAAGATTGAAACTAAAACAAAGTTTCATGTGGACCTATGACCCCTACAAATTCATTTGTAATAGGACAAAAAAGAATGAGCTATCTCCTTACATCCACCATAGAATCCCCGAAATTGAACAATATGCTAATCAATCTGAATGGGTGGAAGGCACTTTGATAGATCGAGATAGTACAGAGGTTGTTGTTGATAATGTATTAATGGACTTAGACAGAATACTTGATGAGGATTCCTTTTTATAGGTTCCAGGACAGTCTCAGTCTCAGAGACAAGCACAGGGCCACAGTGGGTAGACAGAAGAGGCAGGACCATCAGGGCAGCCAGAGTCTTCAGAACAAGTAGGGCCATCAAAGAAACTAGAGCTTTCAGAACAACTAGAAGAATATGGACATCCTAAAATTTCAGAGGAACTTGCTCAACCGAAACAAATCATGAGAAATCCTCTTGTTTTGCATAATCCTCTTAATGAGGAGATGAACCTTAAGAGAGACAGAGATGAGGCCACTCCTTTCAACAAGCCTACTTCCCAAGCCTATGCTAAGAGGAAAAGGTTAAATCCATATGCAAAGCAAGAATACACTGAGGAAACAACAGGGACTTCAAGAGCGGAGAGGACTGAAAGTGGGCACACCATTCCTTCAAGAGGGACATAAGAACCTTCCACCTCTCAAACTCAAATGTTAGAAATGCAATAGGGTGTGGAAGTATCCCCCTTCAGAGCTCCCATAAGACAGAACCAAGACATAAAAGAAAAATACAAGGAATGAAAGGCTGAAGGTGCAAAGCTATGAACATTATCTCAGGATGGCTCCAACAAACCAAACAAGGCTAATGTCAGCCTTTGATATAAAAGAAGGGAAAATGTAGATGAGCTTTTTGAAACCAACCACTCAACGACCAAATTCGATGGCAGTTTATCTTAAGACAAATTTTGAGGTTATGGAAAAGGATATCCATCCTATTGATAAAATTGAGTTGAATAAACAAACTAGGGAAATGGTCTATTCTACCTTGACCAACAAGGCCATAGCAGCTCACCAACTTCAAAATTCACTAAACAACATCTCAGCGTAATTTCAGCTGGAAAAGGTCTCTTCTCAGGCCAAAAACACTAGAATAAAGTCCTTAGAGGACTTGGTCATAGAGATGGGACATGATCCCAAGGATGTTAAAGAAGCAGAGCAGCTGATAAAGAAGAAAAATGATGATATAGTTGCACCGAAGAAGCAGCTCAAGATTCCTCCTCTTCATCATCCTCAAACAGCTGAAGTTTTAAAAGCACATAAGGAGGAAGAAATTATGGACCTAGTCCTTAAGTTAAATGACCAATTGAAGGAAACTAAGAAAGAATTGGATAACTTGATACAATCTAAGCAAAGTGAGTTGGCCACCGCTCCTCAGACTATAATACCTACAGTTTCCATAGCAGTAGCCTCCACCTCGGCAGTTGCCTTGGCACCAACAATTCCACCAACAACAACATTGCCAATGATAGGTACTACATCAGGCACAGGTACATCAACCAGCATAGAGACACCCATAGAGAAAACTGCAGAGTTGATCAAGGCCATGGAAGAAATGATTATCTAGGCCATTGAGCTTAAGAAGCTTAGAGAAAAAGTGTTAAGTTCAGAAACCAATTGTAAACTTGTACAAATACATCATAAAGAAGAAACTCAGAGGAACCTAAGGATGGCAAAAAGGATAAAAGCCCTTGAGAAGGATTTAACACTACAAGAACCATTGGGAGACATGAGAGAAATCCTTTGGGCCAACATCATTGGTTCCATCAATGATGTTTGGCCTTCTATTCAGCGTATTTTTTAGCAAAGAGAATTGGTCAAGATGGCTACAGAGGCAATCTACAAGACAGTGGAAGAATTGGGAAATAAACCAGAAGAAGCCAATCAGTTGATCACCTTTTTGAATAGCAAAAACAGATATCAACTTGATGAACTGGAGATAGATGACAAAACAACAATAATCATAGAAATAAAAAAGGTTCTCACCAAAAGGAACTTAATGCTCAATTTGGAGAAAAGATGTCAGATCATCCAAACAGACATTGATAGCTTTATGCTAAAGTATAACATCTTAAGAGAAAAAGGACTCCCCAGTCCTATGGTGATCCATGATAAGTTGATGACCCAGGAAGATTACGTTGACAAGTTAAACAAGTTGTCCAAAAGCCAAGCTAGTACTTCAGGGGTGAAATCTTTACCCACTGGAAAAGTACTTTATGATGGCCTGGAGAATCTGTTCTATATAGAACATGAAGTTAAGCACCTGTTCACAAGCAAACCAAATTTTGCTAAGTAAACAAAAGCTGATGAAATATACATGAAGGCGATAAGAACGAAGTTACCTGACAGTGAATGGTGGACCAGTTTGACTAATTTACTATAAGTTACTATAGTAAATCTATAAGGTAAAAGATAACTGCCAGGTAAAACAGGTAAGATAGGTAAAGAGTATCAGTAGGTCAAAGATAAAAGTGATTCTAGCACATAACTACAAAAGCAACTACAAGAGCTAAATCCGAGTTGCAACAGCCAGCATAGTCACAATAAAAGGGACATCAAGCAAATAGTTCTCCATCTATCTCTATCTTCGTGTTGAAGATATTTTCTGTTTCCTAGAATAATTCTCATATGGTTATGAGATATTTTATATCAATTTTTGTATAAATAATTCTCAAATTGAAGTAATTATTGTGGATTAAAATACATTTATGTAGACATTATTTTTGATCCAAGGAGCTATTGTACTCAAGACTGAACTAGTTTTTCTAGAAATGAAATAAAGTTGAGGACATTTCATTGGATTCTTGTGCACATTTGGAAAAAATAAGTATCATCTTCTCATGTTTAAATATTGTATTCTCTTTATGTTATAACATATTCACATGTGTTTCTTATAAAATCTTAAAAGAAAACAAGGAATGATATCATCAGAATTAGCTTAAGTGCTCTCTGTTTTAACTGTTTTCTTTATTTATGTTTTCTACTAAACTGCCTTGGTATGGGGATTCTTAATTTCCCCTTAATTCTGTAGTTTATCCCCCCTTTGGTCCTTAGTACAGGATTCTTTATTTCCCTTAACTACTGGCAATCCTTCCTTTCGTCATCTTAATCCCGGTTAAGGATTCTTCATTGCCCTTAGCTCTAGTTAGGACTTTTCATTCATTTAAACCTGTAGATTTTCTTTCGCTATGCTATCCTGCCCTGTGGAATCTTACCTCAGTAATAGATCATATCCAGTTAAGCTTTTCTTGATTGACTCCATAGCCCAATGGCCTAAATATTTGCTTTGCCCATCTGTCTTCTTAATTCCACCACCTAATCAAAACAAACAACCCTGAACACTAAGAACTAGCCTGAAAACTTATTCAAACAAAGTTAAATTATAAAGAGAGAGCCCTCTCTGGACTTGGGTTGGCTACAACTTGAGTCTAAAAGATTAGGTTTGTGGTTACCTCAGACTATTCCTTCTTTGATAACTTCTAAGGAAAAAATCTGAGTGATAACATGGTGGCGACCATAATCGAGAATTCAAAACCCTTAGTTTTAATAAACCTTTGAGGAAATTCAAATTTTTATTTCTAAGCATCTTAAAGGGTTATTAGAGGTTATCTCAAAAAAGTTCATAAAAAACAAAATAATCATAAAAAGCTCGAAATATGGCTTCAAGGAGAACTCACTATACCAGGGCCAACCCTGATCCAAATCCACCCCCTGTATTTGAAAATTCAAACCTCATTCCGAGAATAATTAGAAGATAGGGTAGTTCAGTAAGCCCTAGACTTGTTGTTAGATCCAATTCATGCCCTGATGAGTGGTTATTCATTGAAGACATCCCTTTTGATGAGTATTTTGATCTCTCTTTGTTTAGAACCAAGTCTGAGAGTGAACTTGTGGACACAGTCCTAGATCCAGAATTCACCAGAGAAGTTGAGGTCCAACGAGCCAACTTGTCAATTGACCAGTACCTTCCGAACTCCCCTCAGTCATCCCTTACCACTGATAGACTCCCTGAACTTTCTGAGTTAGCTTCAATTTATTTTAGCTCACCATTGTTTCCCCACACCTCTAAAAATCATCCCTCATCTCCATTCATACCATAAATCCCCCATCATCCCATCACTACCCCTCAAACACCCATTACCCCTATTACTCCAACTCCCCTTGTTGTCCTAAATCCTCCTGTTACCCCAACTCTTGTTCTCAATCTCATCCAATCTATAGCTATGGCACTCAGATATGCCCCCCTTATAATGCCTGCACCTCAAGGTGTTTTGCTAGTAGATTATCAAAGTAAAATTACCTTATTTGATGGCACTAGAACTTACATAGCACAACAACACACTAAGAAAATGACTGATTATTTTGAACTGCATGAGATTAACATAGGAGATTTTCAAGTGAGAATCTTTGTCCAAACTTTAGCTAGAGGAGTGAGGATGTGGTTTAGATCTTTGCCCTCTCAGATCATAGATAGTTTAGATGTTCTTTACCAACAATTCTTAAATAGGTGGGAGAAGAAAAAGAACCCCCTTCAAATTTTATCTGAATATGAAAATCTTAAAAGGGGACCAAACGAAACTATTCAGGACTACTGCACCAGGTTTAACAATGTATATAATGCAATCCCTCTTGACCTTAAGCCTCCACCTAGCTTAGCCCTGATTAAGTTTCCAGACGGATTTGGCACAAATATGGCTTTTTAGCTTAGAGAAAGGAATCCCCCTACACTTGAATATATGCAAAGTGTAGTAGTTAGCGTAGAAGCTAATCTTCTATCCAAAAGGACTAGGGTTAGAAATGAGAGAAGAACTCCTTTGAAAGATGAAACTTCACCATTTGATCAGAAAATGGATGCTTTAGCTAAAGGAATAGAAAGGTTGATGGATAGAATAGAAGTCATTGAAAGGAAACCTCACCGGGATAACCAACAAGCTAATCTAGTAAGGAATGCAAACTTAAGGAAAAACCAAAACTAGAACACTGGTAAAAATGGGCCTGATCAGAACATTAGACCACCTTTCTAGGAAAATTATGCTGAGACTTCCCACCAAGAAGACCTTGATATAGACACCCAAATCAACCTTATGGACTTAGATGATGAAGAAACTATTTTTCTAACTCAGGATGATCAAGAATTATACATGCTTCAACAGTTAGAGACCCAAATAGGAGAATCTTTCGACTATAAGCAAGGGTATGACTCCATTATTTTCAAAGTTCATAAATAGTACAACTTAAGAAGCAAGAAGAAAATTGATGTTCCTGATCAGAATAAAAAAGCAGTGCCTAACTAGCCTAAGAAGGTAAAAGCTACAAATCAAAATCCTTAGGTTACAAAAACCTTACAAATCCTTTCTAGATCACATAAAAACCCTCCCAGTCCCACCATTGAAGATGTAACAGATAACCTTCTACTTCAGTCCCCCTCAAGGGAATAGTGGAAGAACCTCCAAAAAACATATTATAAAATCCAAATAAAAACATTCTAAACAATGAAAAAGAAGAAAGACTACTCAAAACCTTGGTGCAAAAATTTCAAATGTTCAAATAGATAAATCCCCTCTGCCTTTCAATTTGGGAGCAGAGGTGGGCAAACTCAAAATATCAGTACCTCTGATAGAATTGGTTAAACATGAAACTTACAGATCTCAAATTAGTAAATCTTTAAACTTCGTCGAAAATGAAGACTCTGTGAATCTATCTGATGACCAACCTGAGTTAATTTTCGGACCAGATGTTAATGGAAAGCCAGTTGAAGGAGGGATACCACCCTTCTACATCAGCCTTAACATCCACGATAAAATCCTACATAATGCCATGCTAGACTCTAGGGCCTCACATAATCTTATGCCTAAGTCTGTAACGAAAAAGCTAAACTTGGATATCACTAGGCCTTATAAGGATCTATTCTCCTTTGATTCAAGCAAAGTTAAATGCTTAGGGCTTATAAAATATTTGTGTGTTTCCCTAGTTCAGTACCCTACCAAGACCATACTTATGGACATAGTTGTTGCCGATATAACCCCTAAGTATGGTATGTTGTTGTCTAGATCTTGGGGTGCCAAACTCCAGGGATCTCTTCAACTAGACATGGCATATGCTACCATATCAGTCTTTGGACATCCCAAGAAAATTTATAGAGAGACTCTTATAAAGTATGTAGTGAGTACCCAGGAGAGACCTTAGAACTTTCCTATATATTCAATACATTCTGATATTGATTATTTCATACTTTACAATGTTGAATCTAATCAAGAAGACACTTCAAACAATATAACAACAAATCGCAAAAGAAATTGCAGTGTTAAAAGAAAATCAAATTGTCCAAATTCATGAGATTTCATATAAAAAAGATGACCTAGATACCTCAGCCAAGAAAGATTTCACTACCCCAGATCAAAATTATGAACATGAAATCCTATGGCATCTTGAGTTTAATGGGTCAGTCAACAAACTAGGTGCAGGAGCAGGTGTATGGATTTATAACTTAGAGAATGATCATTCAGAGGGTCATGCCTACAGGTTAAACTTTAAATGCACAAGCAACATGACCGAATATGAAGCACGTATTCTACGTTTAAAGCTAGTCAAAAGGTTAGGAGCGATAAGAGTCTATATTATGGGAGATTCTGAGTTGGTAATCAAACAAATTAATGTTGTTTACATCACTAGGGATCCTAGATTAGGATTTTATAGAGGAACAGTCATAGAGATACTAAATACCTTTTTAGAAACAAAACTTGCTATTATTCCAATAAAACACAACATGCAAGCTCACATCTTAGCCAGGTTTGCTAGTACATGCAAGCTACCATTTCAGCCCAACCATCAGTACACTGCTGAGGTTAGGCACAAACCTCCCATTCCTAACAATTTAAAGAACTGGAAATTATTTGAGAATGATCAACATATTAATAATTTTTTGACTTTAGATAATGAATTTGTAAATACCAACATAGACACAGACATAGCATTAGATGTTGATTGCTCTAATAAAGTAGAAATTAACAAACTAGAAGATGATCAGATAGATATATTTCATCCTACAAAGTTTACAAAAGAAGATATTCGAAACCTAAAACAAATGGAAATTGATGAAGCAATTGATGAAGAAATTGAAGTCATAAACGTTAAAGACAATTTTCTACCCAAAGGATTAACTCCTTTGGAGGACTTATTTGATTCAAACGATATTCCTAAAAAGCCTAAAATGGAACCCTTGAAATCAGACATTTAGGAATGTAATATAGGATCTGAAGAACATCCCAAACTGATAAAACTGTCAAAATCATTACCTCCCAATGAAAAACTGAAATATATGGAACTACTAAAAGAATTCTAGGATGTTTTTGCCTGGAGTTATGAGGACCTGAAATCCTATGATACTAGCATAATACAACACACTATTCCCTTAAAAGAAGATCAAAAGCCCTTTAGACAGAAGCTTCAAAGAATTAACCCTGTTCTACTACCTTCTATTGAAAAGGAGATCAAAAGAATGTATGAAGTTGGGATTATTGCACCTATCAAGTTTTCAGATTGGGTTTCCAATTTGGTACCCACTAGAAAGAAAACTGGCAAAATTAGGTTGTGTGTTGACCTTAAGAATTTGAATAAAGTTTCACTTAAGGATAATTATCCTCTTCCGAAAATGGATCACATACTACAGAGGGTAGTAGGTTCCACCAAAATCTCACTGTTAGATGGGTTCTCTAGTTATAACCAAACCCTATTCCACCCAGATGATCAGGCAAAGACTGCATTCGCAACTCCATGAGGCACTTTCATGTATGTGAAAATGCCATTTGGGCTGAAAAATGCAAGGGCCACCTTTCAAAGAGCAATGGACATAGCCTTTTCCAAAGAAATCCATGATTTCCTGGTAATATATCTCGATGACCTCACAGTTTTCTCTAAATCAGATCTACAACACCTAGATCATCTTAGGCAGGTCTCTACTAAATGTAGGAAATACAAAATTTCTCTTAATCCTAAGAAATCCTTGTTTGTGTTGGAAGAAGGGAAATTACTAGGTCACATTATCTCCAAAGATGGTATCAGGATTGACCCAACAAGAATTGAAGCCATTTTTCAGATACCACATCCCAAGAACATCAAAGAACTTCAAGCATTTTTAGGTAAAATAAACTTTTTGAGGGGATTTATCTCTAATTTAGCTGAGTTAATTAGATTACTAAACAACATGTTAAAGAAAGATTTGATTATTAAATGGACTCTAGAGGCTAAAATTCATTTGAAGATATAAAGATAGCCTTGACACAAACACTAGTTCTCATCAGTCCAATGTTTGATAGGGAGTTTATCATATTTTTTTTCCTTCAGAACAGACAATTGTTGCAGTCCTTTTGCAGAAAAATGATCAGGGTTTTGAACAGCCAATAGCCTTCTTTAGTAAAGCCCTGAGAGATGCATCTTTAAAGTATAACATAATGGAGAAGCAAGATTTTGCTCTGGTTAAAGCAATTAAAGGTTTCAGAGTTTATATCTTGTACTCTCATATAGTAGCTTATGTTCCCAATGTTGTAGTCAAGGACATTCTAACACAGGATGGACCTGATGGAAAGAGAGGAAAGTGGATAGCTACAATATTAGAGTATGATTTAGGAATTAAACCTACAAAATTGATCAAAGGAAAAGGTTTGGCTAAGCTCATCATTGAATCAAACTATCAAGCCCTAGACATAAACTTCATTCCAGAACTAGATAACGAAGAGGAGATGGCGACTCCACTAATTAGCCAAGCCTTTATAGATTCACCATGGTATGCTGACATAATATATGTTCTATAAAACCTTCAAGCTCCTCCAAATCTATCCAGGACTAAAAGTAGGTTCTTAAAGATGAAGTATTTGAAGTTTTTCATAATTGATAATGCATTATTTTGGAAAAAACATGAAGGCGCCTTTCTAAATTGTTTGTTAAAGGAAGAGTCTGATAAAATTTTGCAAGAGTTTCATGCATGTGACTGTGGGGGACATCTCTATTGGAAGACAACATCTGATAAGATCTTAAGGGCTGGTTTTTATTAGTCCACTCTGTTTGCTGATGTGAAAAGTTTTGTAACCTCATGCCACAAATGTCAAATTTTTGAAGGAAAAAGAAAACTATTACCATTACCTTTGAAACCTAAATCTACTGAAACACCATTTCAACAATGGGGTCTTGAATTCATTGGTGAGATTCATCCTCCTTCCTCTGCCCAACATAGATGGATCTTAACTGCCACAAATTATTTTACAAAGTGGATAGAAGCCATACCCTCAAGACAAGCCACCGATACTGTCATAATAGCTTTTCTTGAGGCCAACATTTTGTCTAGATTCAGTTGTCCCACTAAAATCATCACAGACAATGCTGCAGCCTTTAAATAAAAAAGGATTATTGATTTTTAAAACAAGTATCACATAACCCTTGGCCACTCCACAACCTACTATCCCCAGGGAAATGGACTTGCAGAGTCATCCAATAAGAGCTTAATAAATATTATCAAAAAATTGTTAGAAGACAATAAGAAGACATGGAATAAGAAACTAGTGAATGCTTTGTGGGAAGATAGGCTGACTACAAAGAAATCTATTGGCACCAGTCCCTACTAGTTAGTCTATGGAATGGAGGTTGTCTTCCCATCTTCTTTGGGAACTCCAGTGATGAAATTACTCCAAGAAGCACAGGTTGAGCCAAATGACATTCAAAGAAGGATCAACCAAACTATTCATTTGCAGCAAACCAGGGAGTAAGTCTACATCAAGTCCCAAGTTGTGTAGGAGAAAATCAAGAAAGCATTTGACAAGAGAACCAAGGCAGAAGATTTCTATCTAGGAGATAAAGTTTTGAAATGGGACTCAAGAAGGGAAGATAAAGGGAAACATGGGAAGTTTGATTTCCTATCGAAAGGTATTTACATTATTTATGCTTTCAGAGGTAATAATGCTTATTTTCTTAAAAACTTGGATGGTGCAGAAGTGGAAGGAGGACCAGTCAATGGCCGAATGCTTAAGCAATATATAGATCCCAGTAACTAATTCCACTAATTACTTGTACATAATATATCCTTTATAAAGTTAAGTGTGGATTGGATGGTAAATTTTGGAGTTGAAGCCTGAAGAGAAGGCCCTAAGCTTCAAAAATTTCACTGTCAATAAATATCAATAAAGTAGTAGAGTAAAAGGGAAGTTGCAAAGTAAAGTCACAACAACTCAAAAGGCCATTGATCTACTAGTTATTGACATTTCACCAGGAAATGCCATCCCCAAGTGGAGCCATTATTATGTTCCTATACCAATAGGTGCCATAATTTTTGAATGGCTGAGGTTAACACTGTAATATGTACATACCTTTGCTTTCTGCAAATTTTTTCCATATTCAAATAATCAAAAAAAAAAAAAAAATGTAAAGAGGGCATGTCCAAAAAGAAAAATCAAGGGACAAAAAGATGAAAAAAGGTCAAAAGAGATGAAAAATGAACCCTAAGAAAAAGAAAAAGACCATGAAAGTGTGCAAGTCCAAATGCCACTGCTATTTTACTTTTTGTATAATAAATGATTGTGTGCAACTTGTTGTTTATGCCACAATCCATGGTAATCAAATAGTTTAATCTTGGTTATTCCATATTTTTAATTTCATGCTTAGAGATAGAGAATAAAATCTGACCAAACTATTTAATATTGGCAGATAAGTAGATAGGTAGAGTAAATAAAAGGAGCTCAACAATTAAATCTGAGCCCTTGGATGTAATAAGGATAGACTTAGATAGATTTCTATTGTAAAAGAAAAGAAAAATGTTTCGATAAGGGTTTGCCAACTTAAGTACACCCTAATAAAGAGTAGAAAAAATGGTAGGATGATTAGATGGGTAAGTAGTTGGATGGTTGCAGAATTATGGTGATTGATTGGATAAAATCATATCATTTACTTTCATCATCAAGTTGCGAAGAGTGTGGATGATAATGGAACATTTACAAAGTCAAATGAGTAATTTCCCCATTCATTTCACCTTTAAGTTACTAATTTCCCATAAACAAAGTCAAAAGTACCTAAAACCTTAAGTTAAAGGGGCTCGGAGCATTTCTTTGACTTTTGGATGGATCGGACACTCGGCCCAATAACTTATAGGGTCTAAGTACTAAAACCCCCTTACCAACATTCACTTCCTCCATAATACATTCATTTCACCTAAAAATCCCTTTTCCTAAGGTGAAATCATCATTTGCCTAGGGAAAGTAATTAACCCTACGTAAAACCCCCTTTTCCCACAAAAAAGCATTAGCCTAAGTTATAATGTGTAAATGTGGATATATAAATAAATGTCAATACATTATACTTAGCACATTTTTCTTTTGCCTTCATTTTCATATTAACTTTATTTTTTCATTATATTTATTTAACTCCCAAAAATAAACCCCCTTTCCCATATGTTTTATTAAAATCCTATATGATAATATTCCACCCCGATGTTTGAAATATAAACCTTATTAGTAAAATAATTAAACGGATTAATTAGTCGATCCGTGACTAATTAAGAGCCATAACCCTCCGACAAATAAAAATGGGTTAATTAATCAAACAGTGATTAATTAATAACCTGTTCCTCCAATCATATCGCCACCAACATCATTAACTCCCCAATCAAATTACACCCCCGATCACTGTACGATCTGACCCCTTCAGATCCAATGGCTGACGCTCATATCAAGCAGCCTTTGAAGACCGACCTTTACTTGCCCGATGTGAGTGGTTTCATTGTTCTCCCCACCATAACGTGGCACCTGATGAATGGCATCGGGTGGCCTCCCCCCAAAACCATTTATTTTGAAAAGCAGTGCGATAGATTCCACTTATTGCCTTCGCTACACGACAAAACATCACATACTCCAGTTGGCGCCAACTGTTTCTTTCCCATTATACCCACCAATATCATTGAATTTACACATAAAGCCAAAAAACTCATTGTTTTTTGTTTTTTATCATGAAAAGGACGTTCTGACTTCCATGCAAAGCACAAAGCACGTTCAACTGCAAACCTGCTACCAACCGTCAACTTTCCAAAGCCGCTGAAACTCCAGACTACCTTGCAAACCCGTGCGCCTCCTGAAAATAGTGCACAGTCACCATTTCACCATTCAAACAGCTGAAACTAGGTATTTACCCCATTTCCACTGAGAAACCCTGTTTTCTTGCTGAACTTGAGCTAAATTGCTTTAAAAATTAAGTAATTCAGCAAATTAAGCTGCCTGGTAGTCATAAAATACTTTGTAATAGACCAATTTTTCCGTATTTCCTCAAAACCCTTTGCCCCTATCCTTGAATCCACAAGAACCAAGGATGGAAGCCCTAATTGTCTTGAATGTTATGCCCATTACGACTCCCCATAGGGATTTAGACCACCTTCCACTTGCAAACAAAGACTTCTAGATTAAAGATACCTCTATCCCAAAATCCCCTTTAAAACTATTTTGCAAGTACAGAGACCAGTTCCTGAACCAAGCCGATTCCATTGGACTTTGGGAATCAGGTTTTCCTAAATACCAGTTCCCTAGAGTGCATGTATCCCCAAAGATTGTACATCACTGCCACATGAACTATGATCCTATCCAAAGGGCAGTTAGAAACCCTGACCAGCCAGTTCGTTTTACTATCACTGCTGAATCCATTAATAAAATGCTACAATTACAACCAAGCCAAAATCTGACTCCACTCTCTATTGGTGATATGCTGAACAGATACCCTACACTCACTTCAATCAGACTAGCCTAGTTATTCCAGACTTTTATTAGAGAAGAAAAGTATATCCCAAAGGACCCTCCTCCTTATCTATGGACTATATTCTCTATCCTTGGTCGAGATATTATAGATATGATATCCGGTATACTATGCTGCACCACTAGTGAATTTTTTTATGAGATCATAATATCCATCATGTCAATCTACTCACCTGGCCAACCACCAACCATCATATTTGACTATGCAAATTTTATTGCTGACAGAATGCATGATCAATTCATGAGGTTGGAAAATGAAAGACTGTTTAAGTATTCCTCAGTTTTGTATCATTTATTCTTGTACTACCAAGCTAATAGATTTCCAATTGCCCTCCAAAAGCTAGATACCAGAGGAAACCCCAGATCACTGATCTTCTAGACTTCTTTGATTAATCAGTTTGATTCTCAATACTCCTATACAGACTTCATAGACCTCTTTGTTTATCCTGTGACAACCATGTTGCTAGGAATCCCTCCACCCAGAATCAGTGCAAACATTAGGAGGGTCCTACAATTGTCAAAACAGTACAAAGTAGGGGATTAGTACTTGTACCAAAACCATACTGAAATCAGAATTTATGGATGTGAATTGCCACCTTACAAATTGCCAAAGTACCTCCCCATGATATTATTTGCTCTGGAGTACTACAAACAAATGATCAATTCAGATGAGGTGCACTTTGTAAAAGCTAAGAAGAAAGCCCATCTTAGAATAAAAGATCAATTGGGTCCATTCATTTGTAACAATAGGGAAGAAGGAAAGGAGGCAGCTGAAATCCTCCAAAGATTGAAATTGAAACAAAGTTTCATGTGGACCTATGATCCCAACAACTTCATTTGTAATAGGAGACAAAATAATAAATTATCTCCTTACATCCACCATAGAATCCCCAAAGTTGAATAATATGATAATCAATCTGAATGGGTGGAAGTCAATTTGATAGATCAAGATAGTACATAGATTGTTGTTCATAATGTATTAATGGACATAGAGAGAAGACTTGATGAGGATTCCTTTGTACAAGTTCTAGGAGAGTCTAGTCTCAGAGACAAGCACAGGGCCATAGTGGGCAGACAGAAGAGGCAGGACCATCAGGGCAACCAGAGTCTTCAGAACAAGTAGGGCCATCAAAGCAGCCAGAGCTTTCAGAACAACCAGAAGAATCTGAAAAACCTAAAATTTCATAGGAACTTGCTCAAATGGAACAAAGCATGAGCAATCCTCCTGTTTTGCAGATTCCTCTTAATGAGGAGAGGAACCTTAAGAGAGATAGAGATGAGGCCACTCCTTCTAGTAGGCCTACTACCCAAACCTATGCTAAGAGGCAAAGGTTAAATCCATACGTAGAGCAAGAATACACTGAGGAAACAATAGGGACTTCAAGAGCAGAGAGGAATGAAGGTGGGCACACCATTCCTTCAAGAGGGACATAAGAAGCTTCCACCTCTCAAACTCAAATGTTAGAAAGGCAACAGAGTGTGCAAGTATCCTCCTTCAGAGCTCCCATAAGACAGAGCCAAGACATCAAAGAAAAATACAAGGAAATCAAGGTAAGGAATGAAAGGCTAAAGGTGCAAAGCTATGCACATTATCTGAGGATGGATCCATCAAACCAAGCAAGGCTAATGTCAGCCTTTGATATAAAAGAAGGGAAGATGCAGATGAGATTTTTGAAACCAACCACTCAACAACCAAAGTCAATGGTAGATTATCTTAAGACAAATTTTGAAGTTATGGTAAAGGATATCCATCCTATTGACCAAATTGAGTTGCATAAAAAAACTGGGGAAATGGTCTATTCCACCTTCACCAACAAGGCCATAGCAGCTCACCAACTTCAAAATTCACAAAACAACATCTCAGCACAGTTTCAGTTGGAAAAGGTCTCTTCTCAGGAAAGACACTAGAATAAAGAGCTTAGAGGACTTGGTTATAGAGCTGGGACATGATCCCAAGGATGTTAAAGTAGTAGAGCAGTTGATAAAGAAGAAAAATGATGACATAGCTGCACTGAAGAAGCAACTCAAGATTCCTCCTCTTCATCATCATCAAACAGCTAAAGTTTTAGAAACACAGAAGGAGGAAGAAATTATGGACCTAGTCCTTAAGTTAAATGGCCAATTGAACGAAACTGAGAAATAATTGGATAACTTGATACAGTCCAAGCAGAGTGAGTTGGCCACCACTCCTCAGACTATAATACCTACAGTTTCCACAACAGTACCCTCCACCTTGGCAGCTGCCTTGGCAACAACAATTACACCAGCAACAACATTGCTAATGACAGGTACTACATCAGGCATAGGTACATCAACCAGCATAGTGACACCCATAGAGAAAACTACAAAGTTGATCAAGGCCATGGAAGAAATGAGTATCCAGGCCACTGAGCTTAAGAAGCTCAGAGAACAAGTGTCAAGTTTAGAAACCAATTGTAAACTTGTACAAATACAACATAAAGAAGAAACTTAGAGGAACCTAAGGATGGCAGAAAGGATAAAATCCCTTGAGAAGGATTTAACACTGCAAGAACCATTGGGAGACATGAGAGAAATCCTTTGGGTCAACATCATTGATTCCATCAATGATGTTTGGACTTTTATTCAGATTATTTTTAGCAAACAAAATTGGTCAAGATGGCTATGGAGGCAATCTACAAGATAGTGGAAGAATTGGAAAATAAACCAGAAGAAGCCAATCAGTTGATCACCTTTTTTAATAGCAAAAACATATATCAGCTTGATGAACTGGAGATAGATAACAGAACAACAAAAATCATAGAAATCAAAAAAGTTCTCACCAAAAGGAACTTAATGCTCAATCTGGAGAAAAGATGTCAGAGCATCCAAATAGACATTGATAGCTTTATGCTAAAGTATGGCATCTTAAGATAAAAAGGACTCCCTAGTCCTATGGTGATCCATGATAAGTTGATGACACAGGAAGATTATGTTGACAAGTTAAACAAGTTGGCCAAAAGCCAAGCTAGTACTTCAGGGGTGAAATCTTTACCCACTGGAAAAGTACTTTATGATGGCGTGGAGACTCTGTTCTATATATAACATGAAGTTAAGCACTTTTTCACAAGAAAACGAAATTTTGCTAAGTACACAGAAGCTGATGAAATCTATAGGAAGATGATAAGAACAAAGTTACCTGACAGTGAATGGTGGATAGTTTGACTAATTTACTATAAGTTACTATAGTAAATCTATAAGGTAAAAGATAATTGCCAGGTAAAATAGGTAAGACAGGATCAAACAACACAGGTAAAGAGTATCAGTAGGTCAAAGATAAAAGTGATTCCAGCACATAACTACAAAAGCAACTGCAAGAGCTAAATCCGAGTTGCAACAGCTAGCATAGTCATAATAAAAGGGACATCAAGCAAACAGTTCTCCATCTATCTCTATCTTCCTGTTGAATATATTTTCTGTTTCCTAGAATAATTCTCATATGGTTATGAGATATTTTGTATCAATTTTTGTATAAATACTTCGCAAATTGAAGTAATTAGTGTGGGTTAAAATACATAGTATTTTTGAGCCAAGGAGCTATTGTACTCAAGACTGGACTGGTTTTGCTGGAAATGAAATAAAGTTGAGGACATTTCACTGGATTCTTGTTCGTAGTTGGAACAAATAAATATCATCTTCTCATGTTTAAATATTGTATTCTCTTTATGTTATAACATATTCACGTGTGTTTCTTATAAAATCTTAAAAGAAAACAAGGAATGATATCATTAGAATTAGCTTAAGTGCTCTCTGTTTTAACTGTTTGCTTTATTTATGTTTTCTACTAAACTGCCTTGGTATGGGGATTCTTAGTTGCCCCCATTTGGTCCATAGTACAGGATTCTTCATTGCCCTTAGCTACTGGCCATCCTTCCTTTCCTCATCTTAATCTCGGTTAAGGATTCTTCATTGCCCTTAGCCTTGGTTAGGACTTTTCATGCAATTAAACCTGCAGATTTTCTTTTGCTGTGCTAGCCTGCCCTATGGACTCTTACCTCAGTAATAGATCATATCTGGTTAAGCTTGTCTTGATTGACTCCATAGCCCAATGGCTTAAATATTTTCTCTGCCCATTTGTCTTCTTAATTCCACCACCCAATCAAAACAAACAACCCTGAACACTAAGAACTAGCCTGAAAACTTATTCAAACAAAGTTAAATTATAAAGAGAGAGCCCTCTCTGGACTTGGGTTGGCTAGAACCTAAGTCTAAAAGATTAGGTGTGTGGTTACCTCGAACTATTCCTTCTTTGATAACTTCTAAGGAAAAAATATGAGTGATAACAGGTTCTTTAAGAAGAGATGAATTCAAGGTTGTATGGAGAGAGCTCAAAACCTCTAAAAGGATATGGAGGAAAAGGAGACAAGCCTCCAAAAGGGAATGGGGGGAATGGCGGGAATGATGACAAACCACCACCTTCACCTCCATCCTCATCCTCATCTTCATCCTCATCTTCTTCTACTTATGCAACACTTTCACAAATACTTCCAAATTCTCCAAAAGGACATGATAAAAATCCTTTGTTAAATCTTGACATTAAGTTTGAATTGTCTATGTATGATGGAGAGGTAAATGTTGAGAAATTATATAATTGGATTCGCCAGATTGAAGTGTATTATAGTATACAAAGAATCAAGGAGGATGAGACCAAAATTCAGCTTGATTCTCTTAGGTTGGAAGGTGCAACACTTATTTGGTGGAAGGCCAAAACTCAAGAGGACAAGAGGAAACATGGTAAGGTTTTATCATCTTGGAATGATTTTTTTGTTGCAATAAGAAGGAAATTTTATCCATTAGCATACATGCAAAAAGCTATTATGGATTGGAAAAAATTTAGGCAAGCTAAGGGTCAAAATGTGCAAAGCTATACTAAAAAATTTAGGAAAATGGCTTTGATTTTGGGTATAGATTTTTCCTCCCAAGATAATATACTCAAAAATATTAGATTATTACATAGTTATTTAAGACACACTATTCTCATGTTTAACCCTGCAAAACTAGATGAAGTTCGTGTACAAGCAACTCATTTAGAAGTAACAGGGAGAAATGTTTCTGAAGAAAATAGTGAGAAATCATTCAAGTCTGGAGAAAAAGGAAAAGGATAGTTCAAAGGCAAAGATAAAAATAATGCTTCAATCAAGAAAGAGGGAGAAAAACTCACATGTAAATATTGTTCTAAAGAAGGCCATGATGAATACCATTGTTGGAAACTTCATCCTGAGATGAGACCTAAAATTTTAATAACAAGGAGAAAGAAAAGGTTGTTGCAACTACACAACAAGATTTAGGATTTGATTCCGGAGATGAAACAAAAATCATAGCCATGGGATTAAAAGGTAAAGATTCAATTGCAAGTACTAGTTCTTCTAGTAAAACCAATGAATCTCAAAATTAAAGAGAAAACATAGATTGTTCCATATTAGAGTCATCACAAAACATAACAAGGTAGATACTTTGTTTGATAGTGGTTCACAAGAAAATCTCATTTCAAAAGAAATTGTCAAGAAACTAAATTTGGAAACCATTCTTCATCCTAAACCTTAACCTTTGGGTTAGGTATGTGACAATGCCAAGTTGCAAGTGACAAGAAAATGCATACTTAGATTTGCCATCACTACAAATTTCATTGATGAGGTAGAACTTGATGTGGTACCACTTGAAATTTGTGGGATTGTTTTGGGAATCCATATATGACAGGAAAGCCACCTTTCATCACCATGAGAACAAGTGTCACTCATTTAAAGATGGGATTGAGTACATTGTTAGAGCACATAGAAAAAAGTTGAATTTGTCTCTTGTGAATGTTGGACAAATGAAGAGGTTTGTAAATTCTACTCATAATTTTTCATTGTTGATGATTAAACATAAAGATGTTGATGAATCTGAGGTCTTCCAAGAATGTGATGCAACATTAAAATCTAATTCAGTTTAATTTTCTAACACATGTGATAAGATTTTTTAGGAATATAATGTGTTGCCTCCTAAAAAAGGAAAACAACATGAAGTTCATTTGTAGTAGGGTGATTCACTTTTGAACATTGGTGTGAACAAGATGCTAGTGTTAGAGAATGCATGAATAAAGAAGCAGATGCAAGAGCTACTTGGCAAAGGAAACATTAGTTATAATACATCTTCTTGTGGGTCTCCTAATGTTTCGGCTTTGTGGAAGAATGTTGCATGGCGATGGTGTTCACATTTTGTGAAGAGTCGAGCCAAAAACAAGGTTGAACATGATCAACATCGTGTTGGCGACAATTTTCAAGTTGGAGATGAAGTAAGGCTTTTCATCAGCAAAGAAAACGTTTGAGGTAAAAATAACTTGAAATTGGGTAAACCTCCTTTGATTGAATATGTAGGAGAGAATGCTATTATTTCTTTAACATAAGTTTTCTCTTCTAAATGTGTTGAAGAATTACAGCAAGATCCTATCTTTGACAGAGAAATAGGAACTTCAACAAGAAGGAATGGGTAATCCCTTCATATGTGGTTCAAGGGTACAAAACCAAGAAAAACCAAATGGATTGAAAAGAGAAGGGTGAGGGAACTGTACCCTCATCTGTTTATTGATTGAAAATAGCCTTTTGGAGGTCCAAAAGCTTCCAGTTGGGAGGAGTGATCTAGGGGATTAGTAAAATGCTCAAAAATAAAAGTGTTCAAAAGTATTTGAAACATGTACCAGTGTGTAGATCTCAATTACCTGAATCCAACGCAACTTAAATCACTCAAAACTGATATCGTATGCTCCCAATATTGTGTTCTGGCTGTTTTCCTAAACAACTAAAAAATTTGTTGTTGGGTTGCAAATACACATAGTTAGCAGTCTGTATGCTAACTAGGTAGGTGACTAGATGGTATGATTGTGTATTTTGGGCCAATGGTCTATCACCAAGTGTCTCATTCTATTTGGTCAAATTTTAGTGGTTTGTGATTGGTTGAAGGTCGGGCCAATGGTGGAGAGCCACTTGGGCCAATGGTTGGCTGCCACATCGCCTCCTAACTTCATAGAAATTTTTTGTGAAGGACTGAGGGGACCACACTGGGGTTGAACACACAACCTATGACCAAGTAACAAGGCACATTACCAATCTACCACAACACGAGAATTACCATACAATGCTCTCCTTTTATATTTAACATAACAAACATTTTGTGTTTGGAGTTGGGTTGGGGCTAAACCCCAACCTTGGTCCCGCGTCCACATAACCATGGTGCGGGACGAAGGTCCAAGGTTTAGCCTCAGCCCCAAGTCACGACCGAACACAACATGACCACGATGAAGGCTTGCAGAGGGGGCAACCCCTAGGAGCACACGGGGGCCATCCCCAGGCCTCATGGGCCCTCAAATGACCGAGACCTCCAGATTGTTGGTCGTGTGCATGTTTTTAGCACTCAGGCCCGATTTATATGGTGCCACAATGTGACTATGTCAAGTTCAATTAGGGGCTAACCGATGGGGGCGGGCGGTTAGCCCCAGCCCCTGGGCACGTGCCCCTATACGACCCTAATTTTCAGAAAGGGTGTTAGTGGGAATTTAATGCGTCTGACACTTTGCACTTTCAGGTTTGATTATAGGCTAAATTTGTGCACCAGTTCTAGTTTTGGGGCGCTCAAGCCAGGTTTGGGGTGAATTATAGGATGGTTAGGTGTGGGAAATGGGAAAAACTTGGGACAAACATAACTTTCTCAGTTTTTTGCCAAATGAGGTGCCGAAAGAGCCAAATGGGGGGTTTTGATAGTTTTGAAGCCATTGGAGACATAATATTTACATTCTAAGCAATTTAAAGCCATGTAAATACAAAATAAAGCACATAATAGAGTAGGTCCATCATTGGAAGCTAGACCAACAGATGTAGACCAGGAGAGGGGTGAACTCCTTTATCAGTTTTGTTGTTATGTGTTTATGATATGGTCTATTGTCTCTATTTTATGATGTTAACTAAGTTTAAAAAACTATAATTTTATCTGTTTTGCAAAGTGTTCCATTGCCTACAATACATAAAAAAAAATATTACTTGATATTTTACCATCAGCTTCTAGTTTGCATTACAGATCAATGGGGGATGTATATATGTTTAATTTATCTTAGTTCTTTTTATAT
>APFE030801430.1:205413-218293 GCA_000404065.3 Pinus taeda
AGATTTTAGCAATATGAAATGTCTAATGAAGTAAGTATTGTAACACTTATCATTTTTTTATGCCTATAAGTGATTATTGGTCAATTAATTTATATGATTGCACTATTTTAATTTCTATAACATAACATTTCCTTTTCTATAACTACAACATTGTAGCTTGATCTTTACCTGTAAGAAAGATAGTACCCAGACCTATAGAGAACCTACTAGTATTGAAGACTAGATCTATAAGAGAAATGCCAAACCACACAAATATATTCTCCTTTGGAAAAAGGGTGTCCAATTTCATTTCTAGGAAATCCCAATAAATATAGAAATATCCTTCAAACTATTGTTTGGAAGCTAGTTACTCTAATTTTGGAAGCAAGTGTGTTTTAGTTTTCTGCAATGTTGTTTCCAATTCATAGTTAATTTTTATTTAAAGTTCCAAACAATGAGAATTATGATCTATACGAAAAGGAAGTACCTAAATCATACATGAGATAGAACTATGATATATATAGAAAGGAAGTGCCTAAATCATACATGAGATTTCATGGTCACAATAGGGTTCCAATAGTGTAATTAATGTTCAAGTACATGGATCATTTCCAAGAGTAAATAAACTAACTTTGAATTTAAGAAGTGTGTTAATGCAATTTCTTTTCATAGAATCATATTAGAAAACTAAAGTAAAAGAACCTAGAGCCTACATATATGGTGCATGAAACCTTGCAAGAATTTGGACCCCAAGTTGAAAATTCAATGTGGAATCCTTTTGGCTACTCTTGTTGTGAAACATTGAGGTAATTAAATATGCCATCACACTTTATATGCATAACTTATGTTGTTTTGTAGTACATCATGGGTAGACCATAAGCTCTTAAAATAATTGTGTGGCATAAGTCTTTATCTCTCAACTTGAAAGCATTACATGAGACCCTATAATTATTCAAGTTTTTGAAACATCAAATGGAAACAAGTTGGTATTAGCATGTCAATGAATTCCTATGCATAGGTTGTGTGGTTGGATAGGGATTTCTGAATAGCGCTTGAGCCCTAGTCCCTAATCCATTATTTTCTGTCAAACCATAGTCCATAATCTCAACTTTGACTATGATAAAAAAATCTTTTACTCCTTCAAGGTCAACCATTAATATAAATATTTTGTAAAATTATAATATATTATGATGTTAATAATCCAAATGTAAAAAGTATTAATATATAAATTAGTTTTTTGTATATGTTTAAAGGTGAAAAAAACACTCATGGATTCCGGTGTTTCAATGATTGTGGAGTCCTACCAAACCAAACAAGACAACATCCCATCTCCAAATGTTTGATTCACTTCAAGTGGCAGTAGAAATCTCTACAAATATAGAGTTGATACCATGTAGAAAGTCCTTTTAGATTCAAACTGCTTATGTAATATGCTAAAACAAAGGACTTGAATCTACTCTACTCATCCACAGAAACAATTAGTCAATTGAGAAATAACAACATAAACATTAGACAAGATTCAATCAAATATGCTCAAACATTTATCTAAGGGGAATAAATTTCTCAAAACCCCTTCCTATATGTATTTCATTAGTCAGAAAATAGAGAAGAAATACAATTCTTGTTCAAACTTGAACAATCTTTGCACAAGTATAATTTATCTCACTACCTCCCAAGCTGGCCCTGGCCAATACTTAGCTAATTTTTGTTCCTGCCAAGCTCCTATTTCCTTGCATTTTTTCTCAAGGAATTATCCCCTTATTAAATAGGGAAATCCCCATCCTAAATTGTGCAACCCCTATAGCCTTTCTCTGACTGCATGCACCACCTGTACAACTTGGAAAATTATACAATTGATAGTACATTGTCCTTGAATTCCAATCTCAACTGGGTAACTCGAATTTCATGCATGTGTGAGTTAATTATGGTTGATTTATCACTTAATTGGTTGAACACATGAAGTTGCACCCCACTACTAGACCTCCTATTAGTTCCTCCAACAATTCGAACTAGTTTAATTGGCATTAACTCAGTTTAACTAAATTAAACTATTACAACTCAAATGAAACTCAACCTAGGCTCCTAAAATTTAGGAACCACTCTACATGACTCAAGTTAGGCCCTCAACTCGAATTAACTAAGCCAACTAAGTGAAACTAACTTAGTTAACTCATTCTTGTTGTCTTGTGATGTGGAAATACAATATTCTCCTAATTTAATTCAAGGGAAAATTAAATTAGGATTTTCTTGTTGCCATTTTCAACACTCCCTCTCAACAAGAAAGTGATTAACATCTACCCTAATCCAGGACCTTGGGAATGTGTTGCATGCAACACTTCTCTCAATTTTGCTGCTACTAAAACATCTACAACTAGGAAGCATACAAAACTAAACAAACTGAATCAATTGTGTCTGCAATTATCTGCTGGGAAAAGTTGTGTTTTTGTTGACTCTGCTACTAAGCCTCCTGCTCTACTATCAACACTCCTCTTCACTCCTCAGTATCTTACCGACATTGATCCTTCTACTACTGGATATTGTGGGCCCCCATAGCAAGGTAATTATCCATGAGGATAATGCTTCAATGGACCCTGCCCAAATTTTTGTAACTTTGGGATTAAGGATCTACATCGCCCCACCTCACTCTTGTAGGTATAGCTACATGCATGGTGAAATATGATGTTCTCATATTATTGTTTCTATCGCTCTACTATTTCTTCTGCACTACTACTGCAACCACTACAATAATGAGTTTGATCTCCCTAGATCCTAAAGTACTAGATTCCATAGGGTTTCTCCCTCTGAAACTAGACTCCCTCTGAGTTTTGATCTCTCTGTGGGAAATATCGTTGCTCCCTAATCTACAAATATCAATTATCATAGCTCCTTTTTGTGTCATTAAACATTCTCTCATTGATTTTCCCACTAGAAGCCTTCTAGCTCCATTAAGATGTCTGCACATACCATCGTCTAGATCTACCCTGAACTAGCACTCCATAACTCTACCTCCTAATGACTCATTAGTTATTCAAAGATCATTCTACATGAGGATTGATTCTAACATGAATCCAACTCTGATACCATGTAGAAATTCCTTGTAGATTCAAACCTCTTATGTAATATGCCAAAACAAAACACTTGAATCTACTCTACTCATCTGCAAAAACAATTAATCAATTGAGAAATTATAGCATAAAAATTATATAAGATTCAATCACATATGCTCAAAGATCTATATAAGGGGAAAGAAACTACTCAAAACGCCTTCCTATATGTATTGCATTATTCATAAAATAGAGAAGAAATGCAATTCTTGTTCAAGCCTGAACAATTTCTGCACAAGTATAATCTATCTCACTACCTCACAAGATGGATCTAGCCAATACTTAGCCAATTTTTCTTCTTGCCAAGCTCTTATTTCCTTTCATTGTTTCTCAAGGAATTACCCCCTATTAAATAGGGAAAACCCATACTAAATTATACAACCCCTATAGGCCCTTCTCTGACTACATGCACCACCTGTACAACTTGGAAAATTATACAACTGATAGTGCATTGTCCTTGAATTCCAATCTCAACTCGGTAACTCGAATCTCATGCAAGAATGAGTTAATTATGGTTTATTTATCAGTTAACTGGTTGAACAGATGAAGTTTCACCCCACTGCTAGACCTCCTATTAGTTCCTCCAACAATTGGAACTAGTTTAACTAGAATTAACTCAGTTTAACTAAATTAAACTATTACAACTCAAATTAAACTCAACTTGGGCCCCTACAATTTAGGAACCACTCTACATGACTCAAGTTAGGCCCTCAAATCGAATTAATTAAGCTAACTAAGTGAAACTAACTTAGTTAACTCATTCTTGTTGTCTTGTGATGTGGAATTACAATTTTCTCCTAATTTAATGCAAGGGAAAATTAAATTAGGATTTTCTTGTTGCCATTTTCAACACTCCCTCTCAACAAGAAAGGGATTAACATCTACCCTAATCGAGGACCTTCGGAATGTACTGCATGCAAAACTTATCTCTATTGTTGTTGCTACTACAACATCTGCAACTAGGAAGCATAAAAAAAAATTGAATCAACTATGTCTGCAATTATTTGTTGGGAAAAATTGTGTTTCTGTTGACTCTGCTACTAAGCCTCATGATACACTGTCAACACTCCTTTGCACTCCTCAATATCTCACTGACAGTAATCCTTTTGCTACTGAATATTGTGGGCCTCTGTAGCAAGGTAATGATCCATGAGGAGAATGCCTCAATGGACCCTGCCCAAATTTCTGCAACTCTGGGATTAAGGATCTACATCGCCTTACCTCACTCTTGTAGGTATAGCTGCATGCATGGTGAAATATGATATACTCATATTATTTTTGCTACTACTCTACTATTTCTTCTACACTACTACTGCAACCACTGCAATAATGACTATGATCTCCCCAGATCCTAAAGTACTGACCTCCATAGGGTTGCTCCCTCTAAAACTAGACTCCCTCTAAGTTTTGATCTTTCTGTGGGAATATCTCTACTCCCTAATCTACAAATATCAATGATCATAGCCCCTTTTTGTGTCACTAAACATTAGCTCATTTATTTTCCCACTAGAAACCATCTAGCTCCATTAAGAAGTTTTGCAGATAACGTCTTCTAGATCTACCCTAAACTAGGGATCCATAACTCTGACTCCTAACAACTCATTAGTTCTTCAAAGATCATTGTACATGAGGATTTATTCTAATGTGAATCCAACTCTGATACCATGTAGAAATTCCTTGTAGATTCAAACTACTTATGTAATATGCCAAAACAAAAGACTTGAATCTACTCTACTCATCTGTAGAAACACTTAATCAATCAAGAAATCATAACATAAACATTATACAAGATTCAATCACATATGCTTAGAAATTTATATAAGGGGAAAGAAACTACTCAAAACCCCTTCCTATTTTTATTGCATTAGTCAGAAAATAGAGAAGAAATACATTTTTTGTTCAAGCCTGAACAATCTCTGCACAAGTATAATCTATCTCATTGCCTCACAAGATGTATATGGCCAATACTTAGCCAATTATGTTGCCTTCCAAGCTCATATTTTCTTTCACTATTTCTTGAGGAATTATCCCCATATTAATTATGGAAACCCCATCCTGAATTATTTAATCCCTATAGGCCCTTCTCCGATTGCATGCACTACTTGTACAACTCAAAGAATTATACAATTGGTAGTACACTATCCTTGAACTCTAATATCGACTGGGTAACTCGAATTTCATGCATGCATGAGTTAATTATGGTTGATTTATCAGTTAATTGGTTGAACACATGAAGTTTCACCCCATTTCTAGACCTTCTATTAGTTCCTCCAACAGTTGGAACTAATTTAGCTGACATTAATCCAATTTAACTGAATTAAACTATTAAAACTCAAATTAAACTCAACCTAGGCTCGTAAAATTTAGGAACCACTCTACATGACTAAAGTTAGGCCCTAAACTTGAATTAACTAAGCCAAATAAGTGAAAATAACTTAGTTAACTCATTCTTGTTTTCTTGTTATGTGGAATTACAATTTTCTCCTAATTTAATTCAAGGGAAAACTAAATTAGGATTTTCTTATTTACATTTTCAACATCCATGCTCCTTAACCACCCTTTGGATGGTAGTAATGGAATTCACTTCAGCCCGTATGACACATTTAATCTATATCAACCTTGTGATTTCCCTCATCTTCGCTCTAATGCACAAGTTAATCCTTATGCCTCCCCCTCTAGTTATGTCAATATACTAGCTTCATGATTCATTCCTGCCTCATTTCAAGCTGAGTCTAGCTGATGATAGGAATTTTCGCCTTCTCTTCCTCCATAATACTGTAATAAAAAACCACTACACAATGCTTAGTATATCTCTTTCTGTCAATATGATTCATTAGAGTGGAAGATCTAGACGAGGAGGATGAAGCCATGGGTTTCCTCCTCGAATTCCATGGACGGATGATCGCATGGATCTCTTTGATCCTGACATTCCACATCACATTCAAAACAAAGTTGTTTCCCTAGAAGCAATGGAAAGGAGACGTCTTGGAGATGGGAATTGGGCTATTAGGAATCTGTTGGCTCGCCATGTGTGTACTTTGGAGCTTGCCAGAGAAGGTTGGGGAGTGTGCAAAAGCTGCAAGGAATCGAACCTGAAAGTAGGTTGTGGGAAACATCCATTTGTGTTCGTAGGTAGATGTTGAAAGGAGGAATTGGTTTTTCATTGTTTAGATTAAATAAAAATTTGTATAGTTCTTTTAGGATTTTGTTGTTGTGTTTTAGGTGTAGATTATATAGCAGAAAAAATGTTCGATGAAGGATTTACAGACCGAGTAGGTTCTACAAATGTAGACTTTGAGGCATGCATAACAACTTACATTATCATAACTTATGTCTTTTCTACTAGCGATGGTTTTATTTTTGGTTATGATATTATAATTTTAGGTAAGCTCTGGAAGATTTGATATTGGTTGGTTGTTGGTTTAGTGATTGTAAGGATTTCACTATAACCTTTCTTTTAACTTTTTTTTTAATGAAAAATTTGGCTATTTTGTGAAGAAATTTGAAAATTTTATGGTTGTGTTCTTTCAAAAATTATTGCATTATATTGTTTTTATTCACTTTGTTGAAGGCCATAAATTTTCCTTCCAACTTGATCTTGTTTCCCTTTCTTTAAAATTTTTGTAATGGAAAATTTGATTGTTTTGTGAAGAAATCCAAAAGTTTTACTGGTTATTACTCTTTACTTTGTGGTTATTACTTGTGTAGTCAATGTGATATCCAGAATTATTTCCATCTACTCAGTCGAAAAATTTGGTTGAAGAGAGTTTCTTCTTGAATCGGGAATATAGATGTTCATTTCACAGTTTACCCCCATATTCTCTTCTCCTTCATTTATATTTCATTGGGATTTGTTTGTAGCTAGTTAGTTCATTTTTCTTCTAAAATGGTGAATCATAATTGTGATATAGAGTATGAAAATTGCAGATGATTATTGGAACCCTTTTGGCAATAGGATTGAAGGATGGGAAGTAGCTTTCTCAAACCACATACATTGTGATAGTGTTGATGGTTTGTGTGTTTGTGTCATCATTTGCATGATCATGAGGACCTCTCATATGGTTCATTACTAGTGAAATTTTTCCCCTTAAAACAATATCCACTGGACAGAGCGTGACAGTGTGCGTGAATCTTCTCTTCACATTTGGTGTTGCACATACATTTTTGTCAATGCTTTGAAATTTCAAATACAACATCTTCTTCTTATTTTTTGGGTGGGTGTTCATTATGTCCCTCTTTGTGTTGTTTCTCCTTCCAAAGACGGAAAAATGTGTCGATCCAAGAAATGATGGAAAGTGTGGAAAATGAATTGGTTGTGGAAGAATTTTGTCATGGACGACATCCTCATTGATGATGATGAAGAATGTGTCAATTCAAAATAAGAAAATAGAAGTGTTGGTGGGCATACCTACCATAATTCCCAGTTGTGATCTTCTTCCTCCTCTATTCCACTTAGCAGCAAATGGCCATGGCAATAATAATAATAACAAGGTTAATTCTGCTTTACCATTATGCAGTCCAATTTTTTTTATAACAATTTAAATTTCCTAAGGAAGCATGCCAACACCAATGGCACCTATCAAATGATGGATTCCAATGACTGGAATCACCCTATTAGGGTTACATCATTGTTTATTTTTTTCTCTCTTTTAAGCTGTCTTTTTTTTGTGGAAATTTCAAATGACTCCATAGAAGAGGAGGGGATTATTTGGAAACTTATAGGAGTGGTGACATAATTTATGAAAGGTTTACTACTATTAATACAACTTAAAATTTTCATATGTCGACCAACATATGGGTTTTATGTGAAAAATGTGAATGTGTGCAAATTCCATATATGTGTATATACAAAAGCTGCAGACATATGGAAGATATGTGCATATACAGAAGATATGCACATATACAGAAGTTACTTTCTTATATACATAATATATACATAAGCAACTTTCACATATCTTTCCTATATGCACAACCTCTATATATGTGCATATATTTCGTATATGCACAACTTTCATATATGTGTAACTTCCATATATGTGCATATATGGAATATGCACATATAGAGATGATATGCATATATATGGAAAATGTGTGCATGTACTGAATTTATTTCAGTATTTGTGCATATATGGAAGATATGCGCATATACGGAAGTTGTGAATATACAAAAGATATGTGGAAGTTCCATATATGCACATTTTCTATATATGTGCATTTTCCATATATGTGCATATATGGTTGATATACACCTATATGGAATTTGTGCATATACGAAAGACGTGTATATACAAAAGACACACAACTTCTATATATTCATGTCTTTTGTATTGCATATCTTTCGTATATGTGCAACATTTGTATATGAGGATATATTCCATATGTGTGCAACTTCCATATATACACATATACGGAATTTGTGCACATACTGAATATATGCACATGTACGAAAGTTGTGTATATACAAACGATGAAGTTGTGCACAAGTATGTGCATATACAGACGATATGCACATACATGGAAGTTATGCATATAAAGAAGATATGTGTGTATATGAAAGTTGTGGATATATAGAATTTTCACATAAACAAAAGTTATGCATATACGAAAGATATGTACATATATGGAAGTTGTGCATATATAGAAGATATGTGCATATACGAAATATATGCATATACGAAAGTCACATAACTTTTATATATGTAAACAAAAAGAAAATTGACATTCAAAATTGTCACACAAAATCCATATGTTGACCGACATCTGAAAATTTGAAGTTGTATATTAATAGTAGTAAACCTCTCATAAATTATGCCTCCACTTCTATAATTTTCCGAATAATTCCCTCCTCTTCCATGGATTCATTTGAAATATCCACATAAATGAGGGCTTAAAAGAGAGAGAAAATAAATAATGGTGTAACCCTGATAGGGTGATTCTAGTTGTTGGACTCTGATGTTTGATGGATATGGTGCCATTGGTGTTGGTGTGCTTCCTTGGGAAATTTAAATCTCTATAGACAAATTGGATTCTGTAATTGTAAAGCAAAAGTAACATTGTTTTTATTATCATTTCCATGGCCATCTGTTGCTGAGTGAAATGGAGGAGGAAGAAGATCACAACTAGAAATTATGGTAGGCATGGCCATCGACTCTTCCATTTTCTTGTTTGTAATTGACATCGCTTCATCATCATCAATGAGGTCAATGTCTGTGACAAAATTCTTCCACAACCAATGCTTTTTCCACATTGTCCATCATTTCTTTGATTGGAACATTTTTCATCTCCTAAAGGAGAAAAAACACAAAGAGGGACAAAATGAAAACCCACCCAACAAAGAAGAATATGATGTTGTATTTGAAATTGCAAAGCATTGACAGAAATGTTTGTGCAACACCAAATGTGAAGAGCAGATTCACGCACATTGTCACGCTTTGTCCAATGGATCTTGTTTCAAGGGGAAACATTTCTCAGGAATCAACCATATGAGAGGTCCTCATGACCATGCAAACAATGACATGAACATGCACACCGTCAACACTATCACAATGTATGTTGTTTGAGAAAGCTACTACACATCCTTCAGTCTTGTCACCAAAATGATTCCAATAATCACTTGCAATTTTCATACTCTATATCACAATGATGATTCACCATTTCGGAATTGAAATGAACTAACTAGCTACAAAAACAAAGCCCAATCAAATAGAAATGAAGAAGATGAGCAAATAGGGATAACTGTGAAATGAACATTTGTATTCCTTCTTTTAGAAGAAGCACACTTTGACCAAGGTTTTTGACAGAGTAGATGGAAATAACAGTGGATATGACATTGACAACACTTGTAATAATGGTAGAGTAAGGAGTAATAACCAGTAAAAATTTTGGATTTTTTAACAAAACAATCAAAATGTTCATTACAAAAATGTTAAAGAAAGGGAAATGAGATCAAATTGGAAGGAAAAATTTTGGCCTTCAACAAAGTGAAGAAAAATAAGATAATGTAATAATTTTTGAAACAATACATAACCATAAATTTTTTAGATTTCTTCACAAAACAACCAAAATTTTCATTTAAAAACAAAGTTAAAAGAAAGTTTATAGTGTAATATTTGCAGTCACTGAACCAATAGCCAACCGACATCAAATCTTTCAAAGCTTACCTGAAATTCCAATATCGTAACCAAAAATTTAACCACCGTTGGAAACCATGATACAAGTTATGATAATGTAAGTTGTTATCCGTGCCTCAAAGTCTATATTTGCAGAACCGACTAGGCATGTAAATCCTCCGCTGACCATTTTTTCTTCTATATACTCTGCACCTAAAACACAACAACAAAATCCTCATAGAACTATACAAATTGTTATTTAATCCAAACAGTGACATACCAATTCTTCCTTTCAATGTTTGTGTATGGGCACAAATGGATATTTCCCATAACCTACTTTTTGGTTTGATTCCTCGCAGCATTTGTGCGCTCCCCAACCTTCTCTCACAAGCTCCAAAGTACATAAGTGGTGAGCCAATAGATTCCTAATAGCCCAATGTCCATCTCCAAGATGGCTCCTTTCCTCTACTTCTAGGGAAGAAAATTTATTGTGAATGTGAGCCAGCATGGCATGATCGAAGAGCTTCATGCGATAATCCATCCATGGAATTCGGGGAGGACACCCATGGCTTCATCCTCCTCATCTAGTTCTTCTTCTCTAATGAATCATATTGGAAAACAAAAAGATATTAAGCATTGTGTATTGGTTCTTGATTACAGTGTTAGGGAGGATGAGAAGGTGGCAATTATGAGGTATATAGGGAAACTTGATGCTTTGCATAACTATAACCTCCTAAATTTCTTTAAGAGACAAAGTATGAAGGACTAATTGATTCCAGTGTACTAATTTCCATAGGCTTACCCAAGAGCTATGATACACACACACACCTATGACCTACTTAACATTGTAAAAGCTAAAATACAAAATTTGATAGATGAGAGAAATACCTTATCTTAGAAGGTGGATGGATGATTTCTCCTAGTGGTTGAAGCTCTTGAAATCTAGCTTGTATCTCCTTCCACTTGTAACATGCACAATAAAAAACCAAAGTATACAAAATCCTACTAACTATTGCAATGTTAGCATTAAAATATAAAACCAAGCATGCATATACTCAAATAAAATGACTAAAACATATATTTTCGAGAGAGGTGGAATAATGCGTCTTCTTATACCAAATCAGTTACAAAAGTTGAGCTCTTAAGGTGATTGTCCTAAGCTCCTCCTCTAACCAAGGCTCATAATGAGTCTCATTACTAGTGTTAGCTTATCACAAGGTGGAATTGAGTTCTAATTCCAATAGCAAATACCTACATTCACTCCTCTCTCTTTTTCTCCAAGAGTTTTTTGGTTTTATATATGAGTTAACGAAGTGATTAAGGGAATCTAGACATCTTTTTTAGTGACTTTGATTGAATCCTTTCATCCTTATCTTGACTTTTTGTTCATTTATTTACCATATCAACCCTTATCCTTGTGCTTTAGTAACCCTAACGGTTGCAACATTGTGTAGTTAAGGTACAAAGCCATTCAAATCTCCTTGCAAACCATCTCGCCCATTGCAAATCTCCTTGCTAGTGTACAAGGGGCATTATGGAGGAAAATATTGGTTGCGTCTAGTGTTTCAATGAAGCTTTTGTTTCATTTTATCCTTATTTTTACCTTTCTTCTCCAATAGACTCAGACGAGTGTCATTTTGAGCTACAAATTTTATCCTTCCTTCCCTCCATTATTCCCTGCTTCACAACAAATTTTCTCTCTCTCTCTCTCTCTCTCTCTCTCTCTCTCTCTACTCCCTGCTTCACAACAAATTCTCTCTCTCTCTCTCTCTCTCTCCCACTCTCTCTCTCTCTCTACTCTCTCTCTCTACTCTCTCTCTCTCTCTCTCTCTCTCTCTCTCTCTCTCTCCCTACCTCTCCCTCTCCCTGTGATTATTGTACTTTAGTGTATGTACATTACTATAATACATGCTAATGTATATTAATTAAAGTAAATTGATGTATAGTAATATATATTAATATACATTAACACACTAGCAAAACCACATTAAAAATATTAATTTGGTTAATATAGGCAAAGACTTCATTTGTATCTACTAGCGATAAATATATAATAATAGAAATAACAAGGGATTAATACCAAAAACACTGGGGTTTATACTCCCTTGGGTTTTTACTATTAATCCCTTGGGTTTCTAATATCAATCCCTTGGGTTCAATACTAAAGTTGCAAGGGATTATAAAGGCAAGGCAATAATATTAACCCAAGGGATTAATACTAAACCCAAGGGATTAATATTAAAAACCTTGGGGTTTATAGTCCTTGGGATTTTACTATTAATCCCTTGGGTTTCTAATATCAATTCTTGGATTTAATACTAAAACCCCAGGGGATTATAAACCCAAGGAAATAATATTAACCCAAGGGATTAATACTAAAAACCCAAGGAATTATAAATCCAAGGGATTAACCCAAGGTATACCAACCTGTTAAAGCCCTGAAAATCGGGTCGACAACAAGGGGGAATACTCACCTGGTCTGGACCTTGGTTGACAGCTCCTTATCCGTTTGGTATAGTGAGTCTGACTGGGGATAATGGGACCAGTTTCCCAATCTAAGGGTGTGTGTGTGTAGAATTGGATGTTGTTGATCTAAAGTTCATGTCTGAGCTACTTTAATCTAACTCTATGTTATTGTAATCTAATGAAAACAGCACATCTAATCTATGCTAACCCGGGATGTAATTC
>APFE030801430.1:219046-255399 GCA_000404065.3 Pinus taeda
GATCCTTCCATTCATCAAAACCTCCTCTGAGGGTGCAAAAGTGCATGTTCTGAGGATAAGTTTTTTGACAAATTTCTAGACCCTTCTCTAAATGCATGAGAAGGGTTTAAATACTACTAACTAAATCTGATAATAAGTTATCTACAAAAAGTCAGGATGTGGTTTTCAAATGACCGCCCTTTTTCTAATCTAATTCTTTAAGCAAAAAATAAGATTCCAAATTAAGCTATTTCTGTATCTGGTCTTTAAAGCTGCATGTGTTCAACATTTGTTTAAGGAGAGTCGGTTGGCTAACTTCTGCTTTGAGCTGTGATGAGAAAACAGAATCAACGAGTGCTGGCACCACCTTTTTAGCTGTATTTGTGATACATTTCATGGTCATCCACTGACTATGCGGTTTAACCAAATATGTCGAGTAACATTCCCAATTTAATTCTTTTAGTGCTTGGATTTCCTTTTCCTTTTCCCGTGCTTTCTGCTTCCAATCCTCCTCTAATTTTGATTTATTTGGCAAATACCCCGGAATAGTTTCTGTGATCATATTTTCTCTATGCAAATTCTCATTTATACTGTCGATGAGAATACTTGCTGTTGTAGCTGCTGTATCTGCCGCCTTTTCTGCTTCCTTGATTTGATCATCCCACTTACTAAAGAGTAACTCTTTATGATTCTCGTTTATCCTGGGTGCGCCTGTCTCTTCGTTCTTATTTTGGTCGTTCCCGGATCTTTTAGAATGTTCAGATGTTTCTTGAGTGGACTTAGATTTAGATCTGGAACTGCTTGAATTCCCACTGAGGCTGATGCTTGGAGTTGGCTCTCTGGTAGGTAATCACAGCTTTTCTAAAGGGATAGTGGCCAATCTTTTTTCCCTGTATATCGTGAACTTTTGAAGGTCTTCTGGAGATAATTGCGATTGGGCTTCCCGCAAAATTTCTTGGAGTGAGCTTTTATTTTGGAACAAGTCATCAAATAAATCCTTTTTGCCAAAGAATACTTTCACCTTGATCATAGTTGTGAAATTCTGAGCAATTTCATTTAGGTCAAATGGTCTTGCCGGGATTTTAAATAACTGGAGACATGTTATATCTGTATTTCTACGAATGCATGACCTACATCGAACAGTGAAAAGGCCCCACAAGCCATAGGAAACTATGGCCATATGGCCTTCTTCTTGTCCTTTAAATCTCTTGTTAGGCCGCCTTCTGAAGAGGTTTGATAAGCAATTTCTCGAGCCAGAAGTTTATTGGGGATATATAAAGGTAGAACATGAGGGGGGATAGTGCTTCCAAAAACTCTAATATAAGTGAATAATTCCTCCCCGAACCATCTTGCGATGGGGATGATATCTATTTGTGCCTCGGGTGAGCACCTTGGGGGGTCTTTATCATATATTATTCTATACAAGGGTAGGATAAGCCCGTGACAAATTTGGTAAAAATGTGGAACGAACTGGGAGTCCCACAATATCTTATGATAGACATGAATGGGTAATGGGTCCTGAGTCGTCCATTTCCAACCCAAAACAGGAAATTTAGACACATAACAAATAGAGTCCATAACATATGCGGATAAAAAAAAAGGGGGATAGATCCTTTGAGACATGGATCTTTTAGACCGGTAATTGAGAATAGTCGTGACCAAATTATCAGAAAAGACCTTGGCCCAATCTATAATTATGGCATTTGTAGCAACATCTATTAATGGCAACCATTCAGATGAAAACTTATTGATATTTGGCTTCCCAAACAATCTACAAAGCATGGTTGCAGCAAAACAATATGGGGAGGGGAGGGAACTAGTGCTGTACATACCGCTTTTGTCTTTCTTGAGAGGTTCATCTTTTCTAGACCAATCCTTGGTGGTCTCTGATAGGTCCGGGTTTTCTGCCACGAATTTCTCAATGAATTGCGTGTTGTAAGCTGCCTGCGGCTCAGGAAGATGGTACATGAGTTTTAAATCTTGTACAGCGAACGATCCGATGAGCCCTTGTCCTTGAATCTTGAACTTTATGTCCTTCATTTCTGCATTATCAAGTATCCACTTGATCATGTCCGTATATGGGAGAATTTTGGGTCTTGCTGCTATCCTATGTAGGAATGAGAAAGCTAATTCTTCTAGGGATGCCTAGAAAGATCCCTCTAAATCTGAGCCAGCGGTAACCTTCATTATTCTGGGGTTTTCTTCTTCAAGAAGTCTGTACATGCTTTCCCATGTTGATATCCCTGCATCTCTGTTACACGCTGTGTCTGTGTATAATGGTGCCATCCCCTTCACCTCGGAGCTCTGAGCTTTATTTTTCTTTCCCATTTCTTCCGGCGTATTGCCTTGTATAGTGCTCCGCTCTCTGTTCCTGCAGTTCACAAGTGAAATGGAAATGATTGATCAAGAAAGGTGATGGGAGAGTTTTAAATGCAGCAGATACATCAAATATGTCACCTTACATGAAGAAATTCTTCGAAAAGCACGCGTCCATGTTTCATTAATAACTGGCAACTAATCCTTTATTAACATTTAAAGCGCATGATCTTGATTCAGATTATAATAGGTGGCCTTTCTTGAATAGCGTGCCCGAAAGATTCGCGATGGAGTGATTCTACGATTTGCATCGCGGCATTGCATATCGCGATATTGCAATATCGCAGATCGCAGAAGTTTTATATTCGCCAAATTTCATTAGCCTATTCTCTGTGATATGCGATCTTGCAATCAGTGTTATCGTAGATCGATAAATCTTGAAGTTTTTCTTAATAGCTCTTTCTTATTGCGATGCGATAGCCAAATGATGGGACTTTACTATCATTTTGCGATGCGACTTTCTTTTTTAGAGATTTTTCTTATCATAAACTTAGGTTTTTAAAGTATTCAAAAGATCTTGCTAAGCTTACGATAGTGACCTTATTTTGGAGAAAAGAAACTCTTTCTTTTCCTAAAATTTAACTAAGGGTCCCCATTCATTTAGTATTTTGGATAGCACTTAAATGAAAAAAGGAGGGGGTTGTTGCTGGCCACAACACAACCCTAAGATAAATATTATAAACCCAAAAATAAACATGGTTGACCATGGTTGAAAATGGTTGATTTTCATTTTGAGACAATCCTTGGAATATAAACCCTTAGAATAAAAAACCCAAGGAAATGATATTATAAACCCAAGAGAATAATAAACCCGAGTTGTTAAAAACCCCAAGGGATTATAAACCCAAAGGAATTAATTGTAGACCCTTTGAATAACATTATACCCTATGAATATGAACCCTTAGATTAATAAACCCAAGGAATTGATATTATAAACCCAGGAGAATAATAAACCCAATGGGTGAATACTAGAACCCCAAGGGATTATAAACCTAAGGGAGTGATATTAATCCAAGTGATAATAAACCCAAGGAATTAATACTAAAAACCTTAGGGTTTATATTCCCTGGGGTTAATAGTATTTGTCCCTTCCATTTATTATCCCTTGGGTTAATATTATTCCCCTAGGTTTATAATCCCTTGGGGTTTTATTATTAACCCCTTGGGTGTATTTATTTTTTTTTCAGTGAAAAAAATTTGCATTATATTATCATAACTTCAGGAAAAAAATACATCATCACCAGATCATCAAAATAAATCATTTTTTCCACACAAGGCTAAGTACCAGGCTTAAGAGCTTACATGAGTCCTGCTCTTAGCAATATTAAACTTGTGAATAGGGCAAGATAACCCATGTCATTGGTTATTTCTAATACAAAAGAAGCACAAAAATATAATTTTCCAGGAATACACATTACAAGGGTGGGTTGGGGGGAAACGGTGGCGGGGTAGTAAAGAACGCAGGATGCTCATGCATGTGGTAGTAAATGTGTTCCACCCGAGTATCCAAAGCACAGAGGTGGTCGTTTGTGCGCCAGAGCTGTCGTCAAAGGCCGCCTATGGATTCTAGGAGATCATTTTGCATGTGTTGGAGCTCGTTGATGTAAGCCACTAGTTCATTCTAGCCATCATATCATTGTTCCCTCAAAGTTTCCATACTCAGATGGAGATTGTTCAATTGGGCCACTATGGAGTCCAAGGTGGCTGAAGCCTCAATGTGGCCCATGGAGTGACCTGGGGAAATGGCTACATTGGCATCAAAATGACGGCTCTCGGTTAATTTGAGCCTGAGTTGGGCACTCCCTGTTGCAGATGATCTTCCATGTGGTGGTCAGATCCCCCTCTGTGAGCATGTCCTCTCTGTTTCGGCATACAACATACTTCTCCACCACCAATTGTACCAACGCAGGGATGAATCTAGCTAGTGCAACCCACCACACAAGTTAGATATGAACCAAATGCAAAAACATGTTACTTACCTCACCAGCGTGAGGGATCCCTAAACAACTAGTGCCATTCTTGTATCCCTCTCCACTATCTTCTAGCGAACGGGGGGGGGCAAGTCACCAATCTCTGAAGTGGAAGAGACGCTCCAAGGATTGGACCAAGACCCAAATTCTCCACAACACTACCTCTCAAGAGGAGCAACCCCTACCCAGAGATAGAACCAGAGTGAGGAAGGGGAAACAAATGCATGCCACCAAAACTTTCCAACCCCGGAACGGTATCCCTCTTCACGTCTACTACTCCAATTCTCCTCTGGATCCCACAGACAAATTGACTTCAATTTCCAGTCCCCTACACATCCACCTACCCTGAGCATGTCCTACATTATCACCCCAAGCCACAACTTGAGCTAGGATGCCAATACGCCACTAATCTGTCTTGCCCAACACTCCCTCCTCATTTCCCAACAACTGCAAATGACCACCCTCCTAGCTACACTGCACATTATGTAATGCTTTCAAGAGTCCAGACTAGGTCTCAATGGAACTTTAAGGCACTCGTGCTGCATGTGGAAGCCCATCTAGCTCCACACTCCAACGAGCCGCCACTTGTCCCGTAGCTTGGTCACCCCCATCAGGGAACCCCTTGGGTTTATTATTCCCTTTGGTTTATAATATTAACCCCTTGGGGTTATAATATCAATCCCTTGGATTTATTAATATAAGGATTCATATTCCCAAGTTATAATATTATTCACAGGGTATTGGATCATGGTTGACCATTGTGACAATGCGACATTGCACCAAGGTTGAACATGGTTAATTCTCATATTGAGATAATTGATGAGCACCAGTATTGCAGCAAGGATGCTGCAACTCTTGGGCTACTAGCTTTACTTATCAACCCGGGGTTTGTACAAACTTGGAGGTGACAGTGCTATATGCACAAGTAAAAGTGAAGGTCCTACCTGTTGTCACTGTTCATCTGGTGAGAGACCCTAGGGGTTCTAAGCCAGACTTCTATAAAGTTAGAAGAAGCTTGATTCTTTGATGGAAGAAGAGAAAATCTATTCTAAGAGGGATACTCTACTATAGTAATGAAGAAAACAACATGTAATGCTAAATCACACCATATCCTAATTAACCATTTAAACAACTATGCTAAGAAGAATTGCTAAATCAACACTAACCTAATGTTTCTATCTAAGTTACAAAAGTAAAGAGCATCAAACCATACTAATGTGTAAGCAAGGAAACTAAACTAAATATGTTTTCACTTTTTTGGTTTTTGTGGTAAAATCAAGCATGCAATTTAATTGTTATTGTGGATGTGACAGGTGGATAGGTGGTTGAGGATGGCTAGAAGGTCTAAGGAGTGTTTGGATTGTGTGGAAGGGTCCTAGGAGGCCTTTTGTGAAAGGAAAGGCCACTGGTATAGAAGATCAAGCCGAGAACAAACTCACGATGTAAATATTTATTTATTAATACAGAAGTGCAATTTTTGAGTTTGTGTGGTGTGTATTGAGTAATTGAATTATGAACTATGTGTGGATTAGAGTAATTCTGCATAGCATAAGTGTGCAGGGAATTAAAAAAGAATCTAAGAGAGAAGACAATGCTCAGAAAAGTATTGTGATGATTCAACAGTGTTGGAGTCTGATTGAATAACCAAATCAAAGCTCAGGAGTGGCAACATTTAAATAATATGCAGAACAAAGTTCGGGAAGGCGCCAAGTGGAAGGGAAATCGAAGATCAAAATTAGTGAAAGGAAGAAGTAATGAAGCAGCAGTGCACAAGAACCGTTGGATTAGTAGGATCAACAAACATGATTAACGAAAGATGAGAAATGGAGATCTTATCATAGGATATTAAGTTAATATATGGATGGATCACATCAAGTCACACATCGACAGAAGGGTGGAAAATGTGCAGAATGATGGAGCGGTCTTCGTAGGTGGTAAGCAGTATCTCGCGCACCCTAAGAGCTATAAGCGAGATTCCTAAATTTCACACTATTAGCCTAAGTGGGTGACACATAGCACGAGAAAACCACTTTTCTCGTGCACTCTCGATCAGATATCGGTCATGCAAGAATTCACGTGAGATTGCGCGATAGCCATTGGATCATGCGGGATTGATCAATCGTGGAGATTGGCCAAGCTAGTTGGTGAGAGGGTGATGTGATAGCTATTGGATCAAGCAAGATAGATCAACAGTGGAGATTAGAAAAGCTATTTGGCGAGTGGGTGACGCAATAACCATTGGATCAAGCGAGACAAATCGACGGTGGAGATTTGGAGCGCCTAAAGTCAAACATTGAAATGAATACGCTAGCTATGCGACACACGGTTGATGGTGATTGGTCAGGTTTATTATGGATTGGACGGTAAGGAAATCCATGGGTATAATCTGATTAAGATGTGATTTATTAGATTCTGCTTAAGCATTTCAATGTGTCTAGAGGAATTTCAATGAAAATGGACAAAAAAACTAGTGAGGGTGAGGGTGGACCAAGAGATGGTTGAGGTGGATGAGGTGAAATATGGATGCTAGTGATGAAGTCTAGACCTCCTCCTGTAGTACCTGCAATGCTTAAAACTTGTTTGTATTCCAAGAACTATGCAACAAGATACATTCTCACAAACTAGAAAAGCATGAATCAGTTGCCCATGTTACGCATGAAGAAAGTGTTGAAGGAAATGAGAATATGAGTGAAATATTATTATAGAAAGAGAGTGATGGAAAAAGATGACAATGAAATGAACCAAGTACTGAATCAAGACAACAAACACCAAAGCTCATGCAAGAACTATAAATCTGTGTTTTTGGGGTTGTTGAAGGGTCTCTTCATCAAGTCATGGTCCCAGAGGGAGGAGGTGAGGCCGAGACACCTGCTGAAAACCTTATGGTGATCATTTTCTCCTTCTTAACCTACTAATTGAAAGAAGGCACAAATGGAAGCAAACTAAAACAAAACCAATCTACTCTACATTATTGTAATGGAAATGTAGCTACTTAAGCAAATGAACAATTAAACCATGAATCTATGCTATCATACATGAACAATAAAGAGGAGCCTTGGTTGTTAGGGTTGGGCCCTAACCCAAGAGCTTCAGCCCTCTGAGTTAGCTCAGTGATGGCTCAAAACAAAACTCATTTTTATTATCAAAACCATGGATTACATCAAAAACTGTCACAAGTCTTGCAACTCAAAAATAGAGTAGAGTTTTACAATCAAAAATCTGAATCCTACTAAAGTCCTAGGCCTCTCTACTTATATATCTGAAGTCTCCAACGACTTCCTTAAAATTAGGGAGGCTCAGCTCCCAAACTCAAGATAAACTGGGGCTTTGACTTTCACTTGCTTGGCTGCCTTCTAGTCCTCATGATTTGGTTGTTTGCACTCCAAGCAGATGGAGGAATATTCGAATGAGGGGTAGTAAATGAGGAGGATTTACCTCCTATAATTCGTCTCCCTTGTCCCATTCAAGTTTTGACCAAGGTCTTTGCCAAAACTCCTTGCTTTTATCCTTTAATCCTGCATTAAATGCACATTACACCAGAAAGAAAAATATACAACTCTAACTCATCTCATAAACAAAATATAATCAAAAGTATGCAATAAGTTGTGAGAATATTTGGTTTGACTAAGCTAGGAGATGAATTAAGGCCCATATAATTACCCAATGATGAGGTTCATCAACAATATTTGTCACAATGAAATGTTGGACCATGTTTGACCATGATTGAATTCATAAAACATGGTTGGCCATAATTAATATTATAAACCCAAGGGAAAAATAAACTGCAGGGATCAAAAATTAAAACCCAAGGGATTATAAATGTAAGGGACTAATATTAACCCTGCGAATACAAACCCTTATATTAATAAACCCATGGGATTGATATTATAAACCTAAGGGAATAATAAGCCAAAGGGATAAAAATTATAAGCCCAAGGTATATAAACCTTAAGATAAATATTATAAATCCTAAAATAAACATATTTTACCATGGTTGATTTCCATTTTGAGATAATCCTTGTCACAATGTGGTGTTTCACCATGGTTGAAAATGCTTGACCATGATTGATTTTCAAATCGAAAGAATCTTTGTCACAATGCAACATTGAAACATGGTTAACCATAATTGATTCTTTATCATAATGTAACATTATACCATGGTTGAGACAATGATTGATTTTCATATCAAGAAAATCTTTGTCACAATGCAGCGTTGGACCATGTTTGACCATGGTTGATTTACATATTGAGCCAATGATTGTCACAATGCGACATTCAACCATGGTTTATCATGGTTGGCTACGATTGACCATGGTTGACCATGATTTATATTATAAACCCAAGGGATTGATATTATAAATTTAAGGAATTGTTATTATAAACCAAAGGGATTAATGCTAAAACCCCAATGGATTATGAACCAAAGGGAATAATATCAAGTCCAAGGGACTAATATGGTTGATAATCATATGGAGACAATTTCCATCACAATGCGATGTTGGACTATGGTTGACCATGATTGAATTTATAAAACATGCTTGACCATGAGTGATATTATAAACCCAAGGGAATAATAAACCCTACAGATTAATTCTAAAAATCGAAGGGATTATAAATCTAAGGGAATAATATTAAACCCTAGAAATATGAACCCTTAAATTAATAAACACAAGGGATTGGTATTATAAACCCAAGGGAATAATATCAAAGGGATAAAAATTATAAACCCAAGGTATATAAGCCTTAAGATAAATATTATAAACCTTAAAATAAACATGGTTGACCATGGTTGATTTCAATATTGAGACCATCCTTGTAACAACCTGACATTGGACCATGTTTGACCATGATTAATTTTCATATTGAGACAATCTTCATTACAATGTGACAATGGACCATAGTTAATTTTCATATTGAGACAATCATTGTAACAATGCGACATTCAACCAAGGTTGACCATTGTTGACCATCACTGATATTATAAGCCCAAGGGAATAATAAACCCAGGGGATTGATATTCTAAACCCAAGGGAATAATAAAACCAATAGATTGATATTATAAACCCAAGGGAATAATAAACCCTAGGGATTAACACTAAAACCCTAAGAGATTATGAACCCAAGGGAATAATATTAAACGCAAGGGACTAATATTATAAACCCAAGGTATATAAACCATAAGATAAATATTATAAACACTAAAATAAACATGGTTGATCATGGTTGATTTTCAAATTGAGACAATCCTTGTCACAATGTGACATTGGACCATGGAATAATAAACCCAAGGGGTATATAAACCCTAAGATAAATATTATAAACCCTAAAATAAACATGTTTGACCATGGTTGACCTTGGTTCATTTCCATATTGAGATATTCCTTGTCACAATGTGGTGTTTCACCATGGTTGAAAATTCTTGACCATGATTGGTTTTCAAATCAAAAGAATATTTTTCACATTGCAACATTGAACCATGGTTAACCATAGTTGATTCTTTATCATAATGTGACTTTGGAGCATGGTTAAGACAATGATTGATTTTCATATTGAGACGATCTTTCTCACAATGAAACGTTGGACCATGGTTGATTTATATATTGAGACAATCATTGTCACAATGCGACATTCAACCATGGTTGACCATAATTGATATTATAAAACCAAGGGATTAATATTATAAACCCAAGGGATTGTCTCAATAATTATCATATTAAGACAATCTTTGTCATAATGCAATGTTAGACCATGGTTGAGACAATGATTGATTTTCATATCAAGACAATATTTGTCACAATGCAATGTTGAACCATGGTTGACCATGGTTGATTTTCATATTGAAACAATCATTACCACAATGCAAAATTTGACCACGATTGACCATGATTAATATTATAAATCGAAGGGAGTAATAACCTCAAGGAGTTGATATTATAAACCCAAGGGATTAACTCTAAAACCCCAAGGGATTATGAAATCAAAGGAATAATATTAAACCCAAGGGACTAATATTATAAAATGAAGGTGTATAAAGCCGAAGATAAATATTATAAACACTAAAATAAACATGGTTGGCCATGGTTTACCATGGTTGATTTTCATATTGAGACCATCCTTGTCACAATGCAATGTTGTACCATGGTTGAGCATATGTAACCATGGTTTATTTTAATATCAAAAAAATCTTCGTGGCAATGCGATGTTCGACCATGGTTGACCATGATTAACCATTGATGACCATGTTTGATTTTATAAAACATGGTTGACCATGGTTAACCAAGGTTGACCATGATTGACCATGGTTGACCATGACTATCATATTGAGACAATCTTTGTCATAATGTGAAGTTGGACCATGGTTGAGACAATGATTGATTTTCATATAAAGACAATCTTTGTCGCAATGCAATGTTGGACAATTATTGACCATGATAGATTTTATAAAACATGTTTGTCCATGGTTGAATAATATTAAACCCAAGGGACTAATATTATAAACCCTAGGTATATAAATCCTAAGTTAAATATTATAAACACTAAAATAAACATGGTTAACCATGGTTAATTTTCATACTGAGACAATCCTTGCCACAATGTGATGTTAAACCACGGTTTAGGATTAAAAAAAAAAAATATTCATTTTAAAGAATGTATAAAAGAAAAGAATATGCATGCAATTTTTTACAAAATGAAAGGTATACAAAGAAAAGTATGCACATGCAATTTTTTACAAAATTCAAGGTATACATGGGAAATTTTACATAGGGTTGCAATTGATGAAAAATAGAAGGGATATCTAGTGGAATTCTATTAAATATGACTAGGACAAGAAATAGCCATTGCTATAATAAGATAGGCTCTAGCATTGAGTGAGAGGAGGATCAAAAGCATTGTGTGACTCATTTGATTTTTTTTTTAATAAGTGACTTTTCTTCCATGGCCAACTGGGCCTTCACTTAATCCTCACTCTAGCTAAGCCAGCATTGAGCAGGATTGTAGAAGATAATAAAAAATTCCCATTTGTCATATTTGTATAGAGATGATTCTTCCACATATTCATCAATAATATAGCTTCCGATTACCCACTTTACCCACACGAGAAATTGAAAAGCACTATCCACCTAATTCTGTTGCACAACATCAACACTTTGGGCCACTATTATGCCCGCTACAATGCATGCTAACTCTGATATTATTACTAACAAAACCTTGTAATCCAGTGGGTTATTGAAAAACACTATGTTGGAATATATATACAAATACATGAAGCATGCAATACCAATGTCTACTATTATAACTACAACTCTACCCAAAGATAGGGTTGGGGCACTTTTGCCACAGTCAAATGCAATAAACACAACCCATGCAATAATACAAACTAATTTCCTATAAAAGTGAGCACTTTGAAAACATGGGTGTTATTGACGTTAAACTGAATAATAGCTTTTGTTAGAAATGCATTAGTAGCCATCACACTTCCCGTGTTGTCCACAAGATGGTGTCTTACCATCATTCTAGCCACCACAGAGCTAGAGAAGCCGACTAACTTCTATTGCTATATACAAGATAATTTATTATTCCCATTCTAGCTAAGAAAGAGTTGGAGAAGCCATCCACTTTAAGCGAAAATGTTAGGATAGTGTTGATTATAATTTCTGAGAATATTGGCCCTAAGAAAGAGCCAATGTTGTACTCTAGTTTTGGTCATTTGTTTCCTCCTTGACTTTCATCATCCAAATAATCTCGTAGAGCTTCAGAAGCCATGAATCTAACTGCCCTTTCTTCGACATCCTTAAACTTGAAATATCTTATCAATAGTCTTGTCTAGTCATCATTGTCGACCTCACTTACTAGAATGCAGATGAAAATGCACTCTCCTCGGTCATTGGATTAGAGAGCTCTTTCATCAAGAATTTCACAAAGTACAGTAGGGGATTCCACCCTAAAGTCACCCTCTAGCAATCTCTCTAGTTGTTGATTAGTCTGCTCCACTAGCAACAACCAATGCTTTGAGATTCCATAATTTTGTTGGGTCTTTATCAAAATTCATTGGGACAATGGTGAGCTTGGAGAAGATGGACATTTCCCACAACATGATTTTGGGTTTGATTCCTCGCAGCATCTATGCGCTCCCCAACCTAATGAACTTCAAATATTACTTCAACTTGTTCACATGGGAGGAAGGGATGGATTCTGAGTTATGTATTGAGATGGGAGAGTGCATCCTAAATATCGTAGCCAGTGAAATCTGTTGAGTATATATGGAGGGTGCAAAATAAATCTCAAATTTCAAATTTGTTGGCATGTGTTCCATGAATGGCTATGTGATGGTCATTTGGAAAATGGTGACATGGCAACATGATGCATATGTTTTGGAAGAATTGGGAACAAAGATATATTTTTTCGAAGACTGGAGAGGACGTCAAGATGAGTGCCTTCATCGAGAAAATGTCACATAGTCAAAAATGATTATTGGTGTATGAAATACTCTATAGCATTGGAAATATTGGTTGCCATGTCCTAATGTCCCAGAAATGAAAGAGAAACTCTCTACCACGTCAACAACCGAGGAAAACCACACGTGTCTGAGAAACTCTTTCAATGACCTGACAGGGAGAGGAAAACATAATAGAAAGTGTAGACCCACCCTATCATCCTGAAATTGTCATGAATATATCATTCCTGAAGGACAAGAAAATATTGGATGATCGTTGAGACATTACAAAAAAATTAATAGCAATAAAAAGGTACCTATGAAAAGACGAATATAATGACAATGCCACCAGCTTAGTAAATGAAAGAGTTATTGATCCGAATTGGATCATTATATTGTTTGTCATCCATATCGATGCATTTGGAGTGGAAAAAGTGGAGGAATAAGCTCATGGGATCGTTTTTACTGACAGGACCCAATTTAGCAAAACGAGGTCTGAAACCTTCTAGAGAAATAAAAAGGTCATTTGGAAAATAAGTTTTAAATTTCAGATTTGTTGGCATGCATTCCATGAATGGCTATGTGATGGTCAATTGGAAAATGGTGCAATGGCGACGTGATGCATATGTCTTGGAAGAATTGGGAACAAATATATATATTTTTTAGAGACCGGAGAAGACGTTGAGATCGATGCACTCACCGAGAAAATGGCAGATAGTCAGAAACAATTATTGGTGTATTAAATACTCTATAGCATTGGAAATATTGGTTTCCATGTCCCAATGTCGCAAGAGTGACTCTCTACCACGTCAAAAACCGAGGAAAACCACACGTGTCCGAGAAACTCTTTCAATGACTTGACATGGAGAGAAAACTACAATAGAAAGTATAGACTTACCCTATCATGTTGAAATTGTCATGAATATATCATTCCTGAAGGACAAGAAAATATTGGATGATTGCCCAGACATTACCAAAAAAATAATAGCAATAAAAAGGTACCTATGAAAAGACGAATATAATTACAATGCCACATGTTAAGTAAATGAAAGAGTTATTGATCTGAATTGGATCATTATATTTTTTCATCCATCTCAATGCATTTGGAGCGGAAAAAGTGGAGGAATAAGCTCATGGGATCGTTTTTAACGGCGGGACCTTGTTTGGTAAAACGAGGTGTGAAACCTTCTAGGATCATTTTGAGGCATCAAATGACGATCTTTGGGCGTTAAATTTTGGCACTTACGTGCAAAACATTCTAATGCTATTCTACACACATAAAGCTTTCCAATAATGCAAGAATCGTGTCAAACAGAGTCTGTATGCAAAAGTTATGCCACTCAGAAGTTGACCTTCTTATTTTCACACCTATAGTTCGTGAGGATGCTACGTCATCCCCCATTATTCATGGAAAAGGGTCTAGCCACCTGTTTGTGATGTAAAAGAGTCTAGAAGAGTCTATTTTGTAACTCTAGTTAAGAGTTGATGTAGTTAAACTTAACCACTAGTAGGCTTTCAAGTTGTGTTATAACCGAGTCACTAGGGGGAAGAGGCATTCCATTCATTGGAGAACATTTTGTTCCATACCTGAGCAAAGTTAGCCAACAGAGATAGAAGATAGAGCACATAGAGAGGATTTGTGCACTGTAGCATCCCACGGGCCATATACATTTCTTCTTTGTATCTGCAACCATATTTCCAAACAGAGAAAGAGAGCGAAGCAACCTCACCTTCCAGCTTGGTTTCTTCTGAAAGGGTTTCCCATATAGCATATCTTGTGTATTATGTGTGTGTGAGATTATTTTGTCATTCTCTAGTTTTCTGCTTGATTTAATTTTACATGCATGCACTATTTACAGTTAATTTTACAGACCTGGAACTTAAATAAAACTGTAATAGTGTAGAATCTCAGATTTTAAATATAATATTATCAGATCTATTATAACGAGCTGTCCAATGGAATATCCACAAAAGTTTACAGATCATTTATATATTTAAATATATAATTAATGGCCTAAATACAATAGTAAGGAGTAGTCTATCCAAGCAGTAAATTCACCCGGAAATTGTCAACGGTTGGAAAAAATATCTGTGTCCAATGACGGAAATGGTGAGAATGTTTTTACCACCTCAAATTTTGGATTACAATGGTTGGGAATTCTCCATCACGTTAGCAACCCATCTCCCATTCATTTCAGTCACACTGTTTCAAATGTCACCACAAGTGCAATATTGAGAGGGAAATGAGGATTCAAATTTTTTTGTTGAAAATGGCAACAAGAAATGTTAAAAATAACATCTAGAAATTCCAATTTAATATTTCCTTGAATTAAATTGTAATTATATCCTCATAGCAACTTGTAATAGTTAAATAAGTTAAATAGACTTAATTGACTTAGAAAATTCGAGTTAGAAGTGTATGTAGAGTCATGTAGAGTGATACCTAAATTTTAGGGGCCTAGGTTGAGTTCTTTTGAGTTGTAATTAGATAAATTAGTCTAACTGAGTTATACTCAATTAAACTAGTTCTAACTGTTGGAGAAACTAGTGGAGGTCTAGTGGTGGAGTAGTGTACCAATGCATCACTAGTACCACACCAGTTAACTAAATATTCACTCATAAACAACTCATGCATGTTAGTTTAGAGGAAGGCCCAATTGAGATTAGAGTACAAGGACAGTGTACTATCAATTGTATAATTTTTCAAGTTGTAAAGATGGTGCATGCAATCAGTTGAGGAGCTATGTTTGGATTGTGCAATTATGGGGAGTGGGTTTCCCAATTAAATATGGGATAATTCCCTTATGGATTACGCAAGGAAGTAGGGACTTAGTAGGTAGAAGAATTGGCTAAGTGTTGGCTTGAGTTGGCTTGTGAAGCAAAGAGTTAGATTGCACTTGTGCAGGAAATTTTCAGGGTGAACAAGCATTTTATTTTCTTCTTAGATCTTCTGGCTAATGCAATATAGATAGTTGGGATTTTAGCAGTTTCTTTCCCCATAGAAATATTATGTTATGTGCGATTGATATTTTTCCTTTTCTGCTTATTGTTTTCATCAATCAATTTTTAGTTTCCACTGAAGAGTAGAGTAGATTCTTGTCTTGTGTTTTAGCATATCACATAAGTCATTGAATCTACAGTAAATATACATTTTAACTATCACGTACGATTCAAGATGGAATATGGATGAAGAGTTGACCAAACCTCCTCTCGTTAGAATACTCTTCTCCTAACTCTGATTCGTTCCCATTTCGATTCCTGTGGCCGAAGAGGCTGCTAGCATTCTAAAAAACAGATGGGTGGAGATGAAGCAAAATGATTCACAATTGCTACTCTATATATTAGTTCTCATCCTTTCAATATACGCTCTTATTGAAGTTTATGTGAACCACATGCGTAACATTGGGTCTCTTAGCATTGGGATTAGCACTCCTGTAGCCTACGAATGCCATATTTTCAGTGGGAAGGTTAAACATAATGAATGGGAAGCCTAAAAGAGAAACATGAGCGATTTGTGCAGAACAAGAGAAGTATTTTTGGATAAATATCAAGATCAATATGAGAATCCATGGCGAAAAATGAAGTTGATAGGAGAGGTTGTTGCCTTCCCTGTGAAAGGTCAATGAGACGATTGCAACAAGTTCCATAGAGGTTTTTCCCTCTGATTTTTCATGATTGGGAAGACATAATGGACATCTTGCCATGAAATTGATTGATGCACCAATCCATTCAACATTGGCTACTTCCAAGGGGATGTCACTACACTTTTAGAGGTAGTGTCTTCCTACTCTAGAATATATGGAAAAGGGGATTACCCGGGCTTCCCTAGGGATATTATGATGGATAAAACAACTGGGGTGAGCTACAATTCCCACGGAATGAATGTATGGGCATATCTGTTGCCAACTATGTGGGATATCGCTATTAAATCTTGCTAACCTTTGGTATAATCATTTTTGTAATTGTAATTGCACACCTACATTTAGGCACGGGAAGAAGATGGTGCATCTACTATGCCTTTAGATGTGTCCAAGTCTGTATATCTATTCTTTTATTCTTTTAAAAAGATATTATAACACATTCTTTCAATCTATCTCACATAAAATTTTCTACCTATTGTTTCACTTTGTTTGTTTCACAAAAAAAGGGAGCTCTCCACCAAAATTTCAATCTGTTTCACATAAAAATTTCCAAAGGCACTTAGAGAAAAAATAGTAACATAAGAACTTGATTTTTTTTTTTTATAAAAAAAATTATAGGATTACAAAAAATGTCTCTTTTTTAAAAGGGTGTTTTTGGTTTTCAATTTATGTAAATAATAAAAAGAAGTTGTTGTTAAAAAAGTGCATAGAATATGATTATATATATATAATACTTTATATGTAATTTTGAAAATTACACACAAACATTTAATTAAATGCAAGTTTGATATCTTAAATGACTTTAATATCTTTTGAAAAAAAAAATACTCAGTGAAGAATTCTTTTATAATGTTAATAAAGAAATATAATCAAGCATCATATTCTTACCCAAAAATAGTACTAAGTGAAATGTTCTCAATAACAAGGATGATTAATGCAATGTGGATCACATTGATGATAGGGGTGGATATCGACGATGAAGTGGCCCCAATGATGATGAAGAAGATGGTGTGGATGATAATGAGGAGAAGACCAAAGACACAAAATAGAATAATATGTTAAAGTGATAATGATAGAGAAGTAGAAAAACATAAAATGGGAAGATAGAGAGCCAAGAAATTGCAAACGTCAAGGCACACATGTCAAATTGAATTGGATTCTCTTGTACATTTTACAATACATATGCAATTTTTTTTTTTTTATTTCATTTTCCCTTTTTTGGAAAAATATAAAGTGGAAATAAACCATTGTGACGGTTGTCCTTCCAAATCCGACCCATTAAAACTAAAGGTTGTAGTGAATAATCAAGAATAAGGGAAATGCATGGAGAACTTACGAACACAATAGCAAAAATGAAACCTCAAAGAGGACAACCTACTTGAATATTGATGGCTAGAGGAATCAAGGAGCTTGTCGATGATAAGAAATGGTGTCTCTAATCCATGGCCATGTGCAATCTATATTATCGATAAGTAGAAACCTCAAAACTCTATGTACATCTCACCCCTCTGTAACTATCTCCTGAGCCTAATAAATCCCAACTAAATGTTGAAATCTATATGTAATTGTCTCAATTTCATGGTTATGGTGTGGTTCCATTAATTTCTTTTGTGCTTGAGCACTCTATTTAGTTATGCTTATGAATCCTTGTTTTTTTGCATGAGACATATAGAAACCTTCCTCTTGCAACATGTTTCATAAACTTCCATGGATATTCCATTAGGCATATAGGTATAGGTATTTCCAAAGTCCATAATCATGTTTAATGTCAATTTCTAGAATTTTTTTGTGTAGTAGGTTTATATTTGTCTAACATTTCTAGTGGCCTCACCACCCATCATCAAGGACTCAAGCAAAGACTAACGTTTCAAGTGGCCTCACCACCCATCATCGAGGACTTTGCTTAGTATTTGTAGAAAAACAAGGAACACTAATTATCCAAAGAGAACATATAACCATAAAAGGGACTTATATAGGATAGCCAAAGTATGACAACCAAGTTTAGGTGCCCAATGATGTCACTGGAGTTGGATCCTTTTCACTTGAACCAAGTGGCACCGAGGGCTTGAACTCACAATGAATATGACTTTCCACGTGAGCTAAGCGAGCTTCCAACTTATCATGACATGCCCGTCATTTCCACTAATTTCATAGAATATCATTTAAGAAATAAATGATGTCATTCTTGTCGTCATATTTCTCCTTTAAAACTTGTCCTAACATGGTCTTTAACTGCCAAGGACAAGTAATATAATGCACATAGTGATTCCTTCTTCCCTTGGTGTGACTAGGGTTGGGAAGCCAATGAGAAACCTCTTTTAAAATAGTTATGAATAAGAATAGGCATGTTAGTCTTGAGAAACATGATTCTCAAGTTGTTGGATATCCTCCATAGTACTAGGAGAGGTCACATAGTAGTAAGTAGCATTTGCTTCGTAGGCCTTCAATTAAACACATGCATGTCTTTGTTCGCCATGGCCACCAACCCCATGATGACCATGCATTCGTTGATGCCACATAAGAACTGCAATGAATACTAAACCAACACAATGCTAGGAATAAAGAGCCCACCAACTCCAAAGGCATCGACCAGAGAGTGTCCCCTTAGAGAAAATAAGTAAAGTAGGAGACTTGGGAGAGACTACTTCCTTTGAGACAACCACAAACCGAAAACCAACTAACCTCCACAAATTACAACCAGACTATCCACACAAACTCTACGAATGACAGTAGTATATAAATCTGAACAGAACTAGCCCACCAACCAAGCTATCAAGAGAAAACATCCAATAACTATTTTGCTAAGGAAAAAAGATCTTGGTTATAGACTAGCTTCGAAGTCCACAACAAGCTCCTGTAAAGACCTTTTGATGAAATCCACATCGTGCCAAGAATTGACAAATTCCAAGGGAATTAATACATTAAGCCAATAGAAAGATGTTACCCATTTATAACAATGAAGAAGAGCCAAGGACACGCAAGTCAGAGGGCCAACGCTTGAATTCTACCCTACGTAGCCACGTTAGTTGCCTAAAGAATCACCATTATTGCCATCTTCTACCTTGTTATGTTCATCATCTCCTATCTGATATCCACCTCCCATAACCGCATAAAGAACTAGGAAATTGATGCCATAATGAATCACAGTCGTAATTGAACCTCTAACATGCGAATATAAATCTTGAAACTTCGACTTTTCATTCCATTTCATTAATTAGCTGTCATAGTAGCTCAAAACTGCCAAACTCTAAAGGGGGGAGGAAAATCCCACCCGTAACAAAGGGATTACACATACATGACACAAAAGTTTGCCTCTCTACACGGAAACAACATAGGAATGCTCTAGAACGTCACTAGCCATAACATACAAAATAATCCTTCACATGCTTCATGCATGGAAGGTAGGCAATGTCACCCCCTCTTAATTATGTTGAGAGTCGATGGGGTGGCGACCCCCCTCCGATCTCATTTTCCAAGTTTTTAGACACCCCAATAAGGGAACCCTAACACTTAATTAAATGCTAATTTTCTTAATTAATATTTTTAACAATAAATTTTTTTCTTCTTAAAATATTGAGTTATTTTTAATTTAAAGGGAAAAACTACTACATTAAAAATAGAACAAAACATAAGCTTTTTTTAATTAACTTCAAAATAGTCAAATAACAATAACTTGAGTGGTAACTATCAAATTTATTTCTCTCTCCATCTATATTTTATTATTTAAAAATATATTAGCATGCGGTAAATATTTCAGCAAGTTAGAAAGTGTGATTATTAAAATAATTTATTTTTTCAACCATCGCCGCTAATTGAGACTAAAATCTAATAAAAATGTCTTTTATACCTATCTTCTAATTGAAACTAAAATCTAATAAAAATGTATTGTATACATATCTTCTAATACAAGTCATTGAACTTAAATTTTTGTATTAATTTTAAGAAGGAAAAAACATGAATCAACATTAATTCATTATTAAAATAAAAATAAGAGGAAAAAAAGCACTACATGAACATTTTTTTTATTTTTTTTTGTAGGCTGGGGTGGGACTCTCCGATTTACATGTCCGTTAAGTACCCCTCAACGGGGAAGGGTAGCCCAAGATTTGAACCCAAGACTTCCGGTTGAGCTACCCCATGTGAACGAGCACTACATGAACATTAATTTAATTTATATAAAAAATTTAAAAGAGAAAAAACATCTTTATTTTTATTTTTTAACCAACTTTTTTTTTAATCTTAATCTTAACCAACAAAATATTTAATTAATATAAGTTATTTTTTATTTAATTTAAAGTAAAAATATATTTTACTAAAAGAAATAGAAGAAAACATCAAAATTTTTTACAAAACAAGGAAATTCCATTAATATTTTTAGCATAACATTTAATTAAACCATAATTTTATTCTTTAAGATGTTTTTTTTGTAATTTCAAAATAAGAAAGCTTCATTAAGATTTTTAACCATGGCATTTAATTAAAAGTTAATATTTTTTTACTCTAATACTTAAGTAAATGTTATGTTTTTTTCATTTCCAAAAAGAAAATGTTAAATTAATATTACTTTATAATTTATTTTTCATTTGCAAAGAAAAAATGTTAAATTAATATTGCTTTATTTTTTAATTTAGAGTGAGAAAAACACTGCATTAAAAATAGAATCAAACATCAAACCCATTTTGTTAAAACATCACAATTTTTTACAAAACAAGGAAATTCCATTAATATTTTTAGCATAACATTTAATTAAACCATAATTTTATTCTTTAAGATGTTTTTTTTTGTAATTTCAAAATAAGAAAGCTTCATTAAGATTTTTAACCATGGCATTTAGTTAGAAGTTAATATTTTTTTACTCTAATACTTAAGTAAATGTTATTTTTTTTTCATTTCCAAAAAAATGTTAAATTAATATTACTTTATAATTTATTTTTCATTTTTCATTTGCAAAGAAAAAATGTTAAATTAATATTGCTTTATTTTTTAATTTAGAGTGAGAACCCATTTTGTTAAAATTAAAAAGAAAAAAATAGAGAAGGGACAATAGCTGCGACAATAGTTTGAATGATATTCAGTGGCTTTATTTCTCCCTTCACCGGGAGTTTTTGGACATTTAATCAAACTATTTTATTTAATTTAAGAAAACGAAAATTAACACATAACTTCAATACCCCTTTTATATCTACTTGAAGATTATTTAAAATTCCGAAGACACCAACTTAAGTTTCAACACACGAGTAACGCTAGAAGGAGGGCTTGAACCTCCGACCTTGTGGTTAACAGCCACACGCTCTAACCAACTGAGCTATTCCAGCAGATTTGATTACATAATAGTGGAAATTTGAACTTCTCTTTTAAATATAATTAATGATATGATATTATCCGTTAATTTGCGTTCTGTTGATCCGCGCATCTGCTTCCAATTTGTAACATATTTGGTCAGAAACGCTAAAAGGTTCAATAATATTTTGTTAAAAATTAGAAAATGCTGAAAGGTCGAAGAAACTATTTCCGTTGCCCGGATTTGACCTCCCAGTAATTTGGGTGAAAATCAGGCGTAGTTATTTTTAGTGAGATTTTTTTGGAGGTTTTTTTGGTTGGTTTTTTTGTCAAATTTCTCTAAAATCCTGTAACAATTTATTGAAATGGCAAATTTGATAGGTAATTTCTGCACAATCAAAGTGTCCTAGAAATTTGTCCTAAAAGTTTTTCAAGACGCTGAATCCAAATATATAATTAAAAACTATTTTAAATAATACAAATCAAAATTTAACCTCAATTTTTTGAGCTAGATTCTATCACTGCACAATATCCTAACTTGACTAGACCACAACGGAAATAAGTGTAAAAGAACATACTACACTTAATTTGTGGGAATCATAGGTATCAGAGTACGCATTGTAATAGTTTCCATTTCGAATATGGAAGCTAAACTCACGTCAGGCAGCATTTGTTTTTAAGAGTTATAACAATTAGCATATTTTCTAAGCCGGGAAGCGGTTATTAGAAAAAAATGTGAATATCTTTGTAAACAGATTTTTCATTTAAAAATATATACTCTTAGGTTATGGAATTAAATATGTATTTTTATTAGTCCTTGTTTTTAGTGGGGATTTTAGTTTTCGCATCGGGTCAAAGCTCACCGAAACTCTATGAATTTAGATGATTTTTATGTGAATAATCCAAGGATTTTAGTTTAGTTTTCTTTAAAGTTATTAAAATATTTTATAATTTTTGAAAAAATAATTTCTAATTTATGTGTGGAATTTATAATTTCAATGAATTTCTGTTAGATTTTAGATAAATTAGATCAAAAAAGCAAAAACTTTTCAAAAAATTGTAGTTAAAGATTATTAGTTTTTATTTTCTTATATTTGTTAGTATTTAACAAATCATTTCAAAATGAAAAAAAAAAAGATTATTTTTGTAAATGGGCATTAGTAAGTGAATGCTTTGATGCCTGAGACTGCTACTACTCTGCCCAAAAATGCCAAAACCTCCTCAAACGATGCCACAACCTCCTCCTCGCATCTAACAACACCTCAACACCTCATTTGTTGAGAGTGTGGCCAATCCAATGGCGATGTGACAACCTATGTACATACAAGTAGAGATCCTATATTTGCTTATTTCTTATGCTCCTTTGAATCTCCGTGCTATAAAAGCAACCATCTGGACAGCTAGTACTAGAATGGGAACCACAATGCTCTAGAGATGGAACTGTTCTTTCAACGGAAAGTTTTGAATTTGACAAGGTTTTTGAAAGAGGTTGCTTGCCCAATATGGTAGTTACTTAAGCGGAGCCTGTTAAAAGAGTAAGAGAGTAATGCATCCGATAAAAGAGTAAGAGAGTAATGGATCCGATAGTAAACTCAAGAAATATCACCAATACCACCAATGGCAATGGTTAAAGTATTAGTGGCACCAACAATAGAGGCTAAAACTAGGGATTGCAATTTATTTTTAAAAAATGGTTTGAGCAGTGAAAGATACATTTCATTATTGGAAGTAATGTTTTCATGTAGTGTAGTTGTTATTAGGAGTTACCAGGTTTCAGTCTATGAAGTTCTTGTTTCCAATGTGTGAGTTGTAATAATGATCTAGTTGTGTCAAAGTTAGTGATTTGTGTCTTATATATTTGTATATGTCGTAAACAATAAAAGTATCAAGTGAGATTTGTGTTCTGTATAATGGCTTTCTCTGTTCTCTCTTCTATTTTTCTAACATAGTATTAGAGCCTATTCCAGCTTGACTCCCTCAAAGCAGGGCCAGGAATATGTGAGATAACCTTTAATTTTATTGTTTTGTAAATAGAATAGGGTAGGAGATTGTTTACTCTGCGAGTTATTTTTTTATGTGCGTGTAGTGTTCAAACCCTTGTTTGATGAGAACCCCTATTTTGCAATTGAAAAGAGTTGTACCTGGGTTGTCAGTAGTGAAGTTTCCTGCACGCTATCAAAGAGCAGTCGGCCACTGTTATTTAGTCGCTTCTCTATCGGTGAAGAACCTTCTAGAACTGTTTGGAGTTGCTCTTTATTACGAAAATAGGGTGCCTTCTAAAAGCAATATTTTCCACCCTGTAGAGTCCCGTGCACTCTTCATATTCAATGGTGGTTTGAAGGCCTGCAATCACCCCTCCATAGACTCCAGATCAAATATGACAAAGGCTCCAATAATTTGCACTGTGCAGCGAAGGATTTGCATAATTTGATAGATCAATGGTTTCTCTTGCTACTGGCTACAGAGAGAGGACGAGGACCAGCATCGTCAAATCCATCAACCAAATTCGTTAATCCGTCTCCACTGCGTCTTCGTTGTCATATCAAGAGGGATGTCTTCTTAGACAACACGATTTCTCTTGCTTAAGCATACTGATGCGGGTGAGAAAGAGATGTGAAATGCAAGAATTTAGATATGTGTGTGAATAATTATTGTCATAGAATGGGAGAAAATCAGATCTGGACACTCAGTAAAAATATCGTGTCTCTTTCGGTTTCTTCCTATTTTCCAAGCAGACGCAATTCGCTAGGCAGCTGCAAACAATTCCAAATACGTTTAGTGATTGGCCATGGAAAACGTTATCATTATTCAAACCGTAGAGGTGTCCTGAAATTCGTGGAGCGTCGAGCCAAGTGTGGTATTGTGTCAAAGGAGTTGACTGCTGTGTGGTGGAGCTGAGTGTCAAGTGACCTGCGTATTGAGAGCATCTGTGTGGTGCGTTAGAGTTTGTGTGTAATTATGTCATTGATGTGAATTAGCAATCCGCTAAGGTTAACGGAGAGGAAGATTTGCTGGTCACGGGTCTGTTAAACGATCAATTCGTTCAACCCCAAAGTTTATGCCCATCGATCACAAAATTGCACTCGTAAAAGGGTATCTCAGTTTGAACCCTGATCCACCATTCAAGAATGGGTTTGACCCTGATGTCGTCAATGTTAAATGAGGCACATGAGATGGGTTGCTACATTGATGTTTTTTTAGCGATCTACTATTTTATCTTATATGCAATGTAATGTGTGTTAGTAGTGTGAGTGTAAGAAGTTTACTATTTTTTAATTTCCGCTATAAAAAAAGTTGATGGTTTTTACACAAGAAGCTTTGGTGTCGAAACACCAATTTTTGTGTGTTAGTAATTTTGGTTATAAAAAGGGTTGGTGGTTCTTACACTAGAAGCCATTCTTAAACTAGAAGCCTTGGTGTCCGAAACACCAATTCTTGTGTGTTAGTAATTTTGGTTATAAAAAGAGTTGGTGGTTCTTACACTAGAAGCCCCGGTGTCGAAACATCAATTCTTGTGTAAAGTCAAGTTGGTTGATCAACTTTTGAACACATTCAATATCCAAACCTCCATCCTATCAACTAACGGATAGTCGTAAGCAAAATCTATGATAGATGGCGGTTAGTCCATAGGATGGTTCATTACTTGATGGCTTTTATCGCAGAAGCCCTAACTAGCTGAGTTGTCAATATTGTTGATCGTACAAAGTTCATCAACGATAGTCAAAGGTTGTTACATTTTAAATGGAGGTCAAGTAACAACTCTAAGATGTGGAGGTGAAAGAGTAGCGTTTGTGAGATTCTAGAGTGGATGTGGGTGCTGATGAAGACCAGAGAGACAAAGATTTATTTATTGTTGTGTATGTGTTTTTCATGTTATACATGTAAGCATTAAGGGAGGGTGTTGGAAGTAATGCTTCCATGTGATGTGTAGTTGTCATTAGGAGTTACGAGGAGTCATTCTAGAAGCTTTTGTTTCTAGTGTGTGAGTTGTAATGATGATCTAGTTGTGTCCAAGTCAGTAATATGTGTCTTATATATTTGTACATGTGGTGATCAATAAAAATACCAAGTGAGATTTGTGTTGTGTGTAATCTCTCTCTGCTCTCTCTTCTATTTTTCTAACATCTACACTTCAATTAATTGATCTCTCTACAAGATTGAGCTTGATAATGTACTCTGTCCATGTGTTTTGGAGCATGAACGACAATCCATCATTGAAGAAGCTCACTCTAGGCCTATAGGAGGCCATTTTCATTCCAACACAATAACACTCTATGCTAGAGGTCCTCTTTTGGTATTGTCAATTCTCTTTAATATGTTAATAACACATTGATGTTAGCTAATCACAATCACTTCATCCATTTCAATGTCATCAAAGCATGACACTAGAAAACCCCCAATTTGCATGTCGTTATCTCTAGAAAATCTAAGGTTGTCAAGCAAAGCATTTCTTCCTTTGAGAATAACTTAGAAAAATGCATTGATCTGTTGTGTGAGAGAATCTAAACCTTGGGAAGGAAAATATGTGCTTTGTTGTAATTCTTGAACTGCTTGTTTTATCTATTCTATTTGCTTTGATCCCTCTCTGGGCTAAAACCACCTTTCGTTTCCCCTTGGTATTTCTAGAGATAACATTTGAATCATTAAGTGAATATTTTTAATTGTTGCATTCAAACTCTCCAGCTCTTTCAGAACTGTAACATGACCAATGGCGAAACCACCCCTGAATTCTCCTTTCACGTCTTGTTGCAACATCATAAATGAAACTGACCACAAACACTGATCAAGAATTCTTAATTCAACTAATGGATCAGAAGAACCTACACAGACAAATATAAGAATACTACAAATGAATATAATTGTTTCCTTCACCCCATTTATAGCCCTCAATAAAACCGGCTGAGGATTTCACCTTCCTTAAGTGAATACTTTTCCACATACCCTCTAACATGGTAGCAAAATTCTCAGTTTTCCTATTAGTTTGGGACGCACTACTTTCCTCCTCGACTTTTGTTTCTCCTCACAAATCTCCTAGATGATCTTTGGCATGAAATAGCTTGTCAAATGATGGCAATCCATCAAAGAAATTCAACAAATGCAGTACACACTAGACTATAAAATGGTGGTGGTGGCGATCAAGACATGAGATTTAAACATTTAATGCAATACAGATATCAAGCAGATTTACAGTGTTATCCAGGGATTGATCAATCCATTTTTAATTCCATTTTGCTATAGGAAACCAGAGATCCACAACTAAGAATCTCAGATCAGAGTGTGAATAAGACTTCCATGGTTTGTTGCATCCATGTTAGATCTATAATATCCATTGGCTTATTTAACTTGAGATGCTCTGACATTTGTAATAAAACAATCTCAAGATTCAAAACCTTTCAATATCTCATTAAACTGTGCAGAGCAATTGAATGATCACTTGCGAATAAACATTCACAAATGATTTTGAAAGAAAGAGGACATTGAATGACCATCATGCGAGTGACTCATGGTCAAATCAAGGCCTGACTCCTCAACTGTTGAAGAGCTAAAAAGGCAATACCGTGTGACAAGGGTCCTACTTAAAATATATATGCAGTACAATACAAAGAGTTCATCGGTGTGTTAAAGAAGTGTTGAGTGAAAGGTGTGTAAGTGTACAAAGTGGGGAAATGTGGATATCTCTTTAGTATGTTCTTCTTTTTCTACACATCTTATTTTTTTATAACGAAAATTTTAGAAGTGAAATTTCGCCTTTTTTTTTTGAACATTTTGAAAAAAAAAATATTTATTAATCTTAATAAAAATGGTTCATTTTTTTTACACATATGATTAAATAAATGATATTAGCTACAAAATTACGAATTTTAATAATAAATTACATGTTTTTTTTATTGAATAATCAAATCTTTTATACATGTGATTTTTTAAATAAAAAAATCACCTTTAAGAAAAATCGTAAATCCTTAAAATATATACCAATTCACCACACATATTTCTTTATTATTATTAACACAGAATTATCACTCGTTTTACGCACATAAAATTCAGTCAAGAGATTACTACATTACATTGGAGGTAAAGGTTAAATATGATTGCTAAAATTGCTGTAATATAAATAAAAATGGCTAATTTCCTTTGCCCCACTACAACAGCCACTAGCAAGTTAAACACAACTATAATACATTACAGTACGACGAATTGTAGTTGAGCTTATTTTATGCTTATACCATAGATGATACTCTATATATAGGCGGGACTAGCCAGCCAAAACTTGGCGTTAGCATAGCGTATATCGCACAAAATCCATAAGAAGGTTGACCTCCCCATATTTGGCGATGTGGAAATTTTTTGTGATGTACAATAAGCTAAGGCAACATTGCGTAAAGTTAATTTAACAAATTGTCTAAATCCACTGATATCATGAATTTGTAATATAGCGAATTCTTTAAAAGCCCTGATATCATGAATGTGTAATAGTGCATAAGTCAATATTTACAGAGACTGTAAATTTAGAAAAAATGAGGGTATTTTTATTTTGATGGCAGATTTGCTAGAATATCCTGAATCAAATAGATAAAGCTAAACCAATTATTTAACCCATTTTTTTATGGCTCTAATTCCAGAATATGCATAAATTATAACCTACAAAAATTTATAGATAAGGTAAATTTACAAGCGGGATTAATAGTAATTAAATGTGCATGCTTAGTAAAATTATCAGAGTTATTTTATATACTATGAATCTAAGATACATTATTCGACTATGAAACCTAAATTAGTACGTATAAAAGCATACCATTAATATCCAGTAAGAGCGTAACGCTATATAAATTCAATATTTAAAATTGTCTCGTAGTTATTTTAGTTAATTAGTAATTAATCATTAAATTAATAATCAAATTCAATAATAATAATTATTTAAATTATAATAATTAAATTAATAATTGAATATAATTAATTATTATAATATTATTAATAATTAATTATAATCAAAGTTGGTTTTTTGTTAAATTTGGTAGGATGATTCCATTTTCTATTAAATATAAACAAGTTTACATCACACAGATAAATCGAGTGGCCTCAACTTGCCCCGAAGGGAAACCAAGTTTGTTGGCCACCGGTCTCAATATAAGTTATCCAAAAACAATTTTGCCTTAGTCCTTCCAGCCAGGCTAAATATGTCTCTACTTCATGACCAAACACTGCATAACTATATAAACTGATAATTGTAAGATGGAAATTAACAAGCTATTCGTATAAGACAAAATTATGCATGGGTGTTGTTCTAATCCTTCTTCTCCTCTGAGACAGACGCAACAGATGCCGGGTCCTGGGCGGATGCACCAGGCATACCATACAACTCTAGGATGTAAGGGATATGGCAGTCAGTTCTGTCCAACTCAATATCCTGCTTATGTAGTTGAACGAGGATTTTCTCCATATCCTTCTTGTAGTTCAATAATCTTTGTAGTGCCACCACCATCCCCACAAAGATCCGTTCCACAACCTTGCTTAATAGACTCTTCATGAGCCAATACAGGTACAGAGTTTACTTGAAATGAGTGATTCTTCCGCGAGTGTTTCCCAGATCCAGGAATAAGGTCCTCCATTTGTCCATCTCCTCCTCTGTCTCACTGCCTTGTTTCACTTCCTCTTCCTATTCTTCCAGTAGCTTCTGGATGCCCTCATCCGTTCCCTCACGGTAAGCTTATGTTGCCTCTGTTATGAGATGTTCGACTAATTTTCTGCCCTTGCGTGGCTTCGACGTGCTCGGCCCCTTATCTTGCCCAGGTGTCGGGCCTCTTCTACCACGTCCATGGCCTCGCGCAGCACGTGCCATACCCTGTTTTCCTGAGCACTAATGACATCCGCAATAAGTTACTTTGAAACACGAGATTGAAACTATACACCACCTCACTCATTCGTTATTACGTGCATCGGGGTACTTCTTGCCTTGCTTCTCTTCTCTACTCGTTCTCCCCACAGTCATGCTGGGGTGGGTCGGAGCCTGCAACCCCCAATGGGAAAGCCCCTGGCCCCAACCCCTTGGAGCGCCCTTTTCCCCCTCTCCAATTCTCTCGGTCATATGCAGGTCTACCATCCCATACCCATGCAGCTTGCGATCCCCCCTTCCATTTTGTTATATACTAGCTATGGCTCAGATTCTTATCCCCCATTACCTCAGCCTTAAATATCTTGCCTCTCGGTTCCCCCCAGCTTGATCTCCACCCACAATTTATGGGCTTACCCTCACTTTGGCATGGGTTCCAGGTGACCCAGTGCTTACTATGCGAATCTCAGGTATAGCTACATCCTAGGACGCCTACTAGCTACTTCCCCTACCCCCATCTATGGTCCACTGCCTCTCCTGCGTTACCCTACGACTGACAAGCTTCCTTCCCCACTTGTCGGCCGAGCGTGGAGCTTTCCATCCTAACAGTAGGCAATTGCCCCACAACTGTCATGGGTTTCACCTATTTGACATAAGGAAAAGATGCAAAACCAGGTCATGACGAGCAGTTGCCTGTCCCATTGCCACCAACAATTTCCTATCCCCTAGAAATACCCCCTTACATCCCAGCTAAACCACAACAAGACCATAATTACAGGTTTGAGGTGGAGCCAAATAGTATACCTGAAGTTGCAACTATTTGACGACGAAGACCCTGGTTCTTCAAGTTCCAACGATCACCACCAACTCTGAGCCACTACCCTTCTCCACAATATATCACTATTAGGTCCTTATAATACTAGCGATTCCCCCATTACTATTGTCATTGTATCCCTTATTATTATTATTGTGCCCCATAGAATCCCATTATTGTTATTTTTGTGCCTTTATATTATTATTGTTAGGTCGGCTTGGTTATATTGTGACCCCTTAGACTCCTATATATGGAAAGGAGGTTTTGTCATTTGTATCATCCAACAACTGGTCATCTGTGTAATGTAAAGGAGGTTTCCCCCTCGAAGAGCCTGAATTATAAGGCGTTGATCTATCTTTTCTATCTTTTTGTGAGCTAGTTTCATAACATTTGGTATCAGAGCTTTAGATTCTAGGGTTTCGCTGCTCCGAACAGGTCATCACGGAATTTTCTCTACAATTTTTTTATTATTATTATTATTATTATTATTATTATTATTATTATTATTTTTTTTGCGATATTTCAGAAGCAAAAAACAAAACCCATTTGAGACGAAATATTGATGAACCTTGGGTCCAAATTTCATATCTTTTCTCACTATATTTTCGAAGATATGATCTGAGAAAGTTAGGGTTTTTGCAAGGTCCAAAATTTCATTTAAAACAGGTCATCATGGAATGTTCGCTATAATGATTTCTCTATGAAGTTTTAGAAGCTACAAAAAAAAAAACCCATTTGAGAATAAATCGGTCTGAACCTCGGCTTTGAATCTCAGATCATGTCTCGCTATATTTGTGGAGATATAATTTGAGGAAGTTAGGGTTTTTGTAGACCCTCGAATTACATTCCGAACAGGTCACCTTGGGAAAATCATCATAACTATCTCTATAAGAATCAGATTGAATTTTTGTAAGAAGTTTCAGAAAGAGGACGAACTATAGTTTTTTGGGTACCATTTTCAGAACCTAAGGTTGAAACAGTGACCCGAGGAACGTCATAGAAATTCTCTCTATGGAACAAGTCTATACTTAGGTCATCGAGAGAGAATTAACATAACTCTTCATTGGAGAATCCAATCTTGATCAGGCTTGCAGAGTTAGAAATATTACTCAGAGGGTTACCACCGGAAGAAATTTCAGACCTTGGAGATCCAAAATTACAAAAATACATTAGATTCAATATCAAGCTCCTACAATGTGAAAAAAAGGTATGTAGTTTTTTCTAAATTTTTGCATAAACTTGGTTTGAAAAATTATTTTGAAGGAATTCAAAGGGCATAGTGAAACATTATTATCGGTAATCGATGCCCCGAAGAAAGAAAATAAGAACACCTAGTAAGCAACCTGAAAGCTTTAGCATGACTCATGAAGAAGAGGAAGAAATGCAACATGATATATCAAAATTACGAGACCAAGTGCAACAAATGTCACTTGCACAAAAAGTAACAGAATATAAGATGAATGGTTTAAAGAAAGACGTAGAAGCTAAGATGTATGATGTGGAAGCTAAGATGGATGGTTTAAAGAAAGGCATGGAAGCTAATATGGATGGTTTAAAGAAAGGCGTAAAAGCTAAGATGAATGACGTGGAAGCTAAGATGGACAACGTGGAATCTAAGATGGATGGCGTGGAAGCTAAGATGGATGATTTGAAGACAGATTTGAAGACAAGCATGGAAGATTTGAAGATAGATTTGAAGACAGATTTGAAGACAGATTTGAAGACAAGCATGGAAGATTTGAAGATAGATTTGAAGACAGATTTGACGACAGATTTGACAAAGTTTCTACAAGAAATTCTTACTAATGGCGAAAGGGTAGTAAAGGAAACTCAGGATGAGAACAAAATAAATGTTAATCATGATTTCATAGACTCTAATGTTGGATCGAAGAACCACCATGTTCCAAAGATAGATATGAGGAAGTTTGATGGCAAGGATCCCGGAACATGGATACTACAGATGGAGCAATTTTTCGATCTCAATAATGTGCAAAACACACAAAAGGTATGTATTGCAAATTTATATTTGGAACCAAATCAGTTTGTATGGTATCGATGGCTTTGCTCTCGTAAACAAATTGTCACTTGGGCTATTTTTACGGATGAAATGATAGCACATTATGAGGATACAAAAAACAACATTTTTTTTAGCTAATTGATAAATCTCAAACAAAAGGGTTCAATGATGGATCACATTGAGGACTTCCAAAAATTGAATATAAGGGTAAAAGATATTCTAGAGGAGCATAGGATTGATGTGTTCATAGGGATTTTAAAAGATAACATCCAACATGAGGTTCGCCTTTGGGAACTAGATTCATTGGAGAAGACATTCAGGTTGGCAAGAAAAATGGAAAGAAAAATTATGGCAACAAGGAAGTCTACTACTCACAATCATAAAGATGGAAGTGTTGCTGCCCCAGCTATCCACAACCTACAAGGTTTACACCACAAAAATTGGAAGAAAAAAGAGCAAAAGGGCTTTGTTACAATGGTGATAGCAAATACGTTAAAGGTCATAAGTGTGCCGAGAAGAATTATTTTACATAGATTATAAAGAGGAGGAAGAAAAGGAACAAGAAACATCAAAAGAAGAGGATATACACCAGGAACAAACCCTAGAAAAATAAGAAATGAATCCGACATATCTTGTAATGCATTGGCTAGAATTACCACTCCTCAAACTATCAAGATAGAAGGGCATATCAAGAAGAAAAATGTAATAGTGTTGATTGATTCGGGAAGTACCCATAATTTTATCATTATAAGATAGCTAAGGAATTGAATTGCTTCCTATATCTAGCACTAGAGTGTCAAGTGATGGTTGCAAGTGGAGGAACCATAAATTTCTTAGGAAAGTGCCATAATATCAGGCTATCCATGGGAGAATATGTATTGAATAGCCCAATGCTTTTCATTCCAATGGGTGGTGCTGATGTTGTACTAGGAGTCCAATGGATACAATCCTTGGGTACAATAGATTTTAATTTTCAAGAACTCTTCATGAAATTCTCTTTAGAAGGAAAGGAAGTTGAATTAAGGGGTATCACAGGGAAACCGAGAAAGATAATCAGCTCTAACAGAATGACAAAGCTTCTAAAGAAAGAACAACGAGACATAATTGCAAAATTATGTTCACTAGAGGTTCCCACATTGAAATCATCCATTTCTCCAGATCTTCAAAAAGTCTTGGACAATCATTCCAAGGTATTTGAGACTCCCAAATGCCTCCCACCTATTCGTGATCATGATCATTCTATTAATTTGATTCCAGGAAGTGTTCCTCCAAACATCAAGCCTTACAGATATCCTTATGTCGAAAAGAGTGAAATTGAAGGTATGGTTGCAGAAATGCTAGAGGCTGGTATAATTCAACCTAGTCAAAGTTCTTTCTCTTCTCCAGTAGTATTGGTTCACAAGAAGGATGGATCATGGTGCATGTGTCTAGATTATAGGGACCTCAACAAGCTCACTATTAAAAATACATTTCCCATTCCTGTCATTGATGAATTATTGGATGAATTGCATGGATCAATTTACTTCACCAAGTTGGATCTTCATTCAGGATATCATCAAATCAGAATGAAGACTAAAGACATTCCAAAAACAAAATTTAGAACTCATGAGGGTCATTATGAATTTTTGGTCATGCCTTTTGGCCTTACTAATGCACCTTCTACATTTCAAGGTTTGATGAATTCCATTTTCAAACGCTTCCTTAGAAAATTTGTGTTAGTATTTTTTGATGATATACTAATCTACAACAAGTCTTGAAAGGATCATGTCCAACATGTTGACATGGTGTTCAAATTATTGGAGGAGAAACAATTATATGCAAAAATCTCTAAATGTTTCTTTGGAGTACAAGAGGTGGAATATCTGGGTCATATTATATCTCATGAAGGTGTTAAGGTAGGCCCTAGAAAAATTAAAACCATTAAGGAATGGAAAATCCCCACATCCATAAAGCATCTATGAGGATTTCTCGGGTTGACAAGGTATTATCACAAGTTTGTTAAGAATTATGGGAGAATAGCAGCACCTCTAACAACATTATTGAAGAAAGATGCATTCTCATGGACTCCAGAAGCAACAAAGGCCTTTGGAACATCTTAAAGAGGCAATGTGCCAAGCACCAGTCTAGCTACACCGGACTTCACAAAAACCTTTATTGTGGAATGTGATGCCTTAGGAAATGGAATTGGTGCTGTTTTAATGCAAGAAGAAAGACCCATTGCTTTCGAAAGTCGTCCAATCAAAGGAAAGTATTTACACAAAGCTACTTATAAGAAGGAAATGCTAGCAATACTACATACACTTAAGAAATGGAGACCCTACCTAAGGCAAGACACTTCAAGGTAAAAATAGACCATGATAGTCTTAAATACTTTTTAGAACAAAAATTATCTTCAAAAGAGTAGCAAAAATGGGTTAAAAAGATGTTATGCTATGACTTTGAAATCATCTACAAAAAAGGGAAGAAAAATGTTGCGGCAGATGCACTCTCAAGAAAGGACGAGGATGTGGAAGCAATTCTTTGCGCCATTTATATTATCCAACCAGATTGGATAAATGAAGCAAGGGATGAATGGAAGAATGACGAGGAAGTGTGGGTACTCATTCAAAAGATACAACAAGATCCCGGTACATCTGATACATTTAGCTGGAAAAATGATTCATTATGGTACAAGGATCAATTATACCTATGTAAGAATTCCCAACTCAAACAAAAGATTCATAGGGAATTACACACCTCTCCCTTAGGAGGGCAGTCAGGATTTCTAAAAACCTACCACAGGGTTAAGAAGGATTTTTTTGGGATGGCCTTAAATCAAATATTGAAAAGTTTGTGGCAGAATGTTTGGTTTTCCAAAAAGATAAAGTTGAAACAATTAAGACCCCAGCACCATTACAACCTTTATCGATTCCAGACCAACATTGGGAGGAGGTTTCAATGGATTTTATCACAGGTTTACCCAAGTTCGAAGGAAAGAGTGTTATTATGGTGGTAGTTGACAGACTTACCAAGTATGCACACTTTTGTGCATTATCTCATCCACTTAAAGAGAGTACATTTTCTACTACATTTATGGAAACAATTCAAAAGCTACATGGAAACCCAAAGATTATCGTAAGCAATAGAGATTCCATTTTCACTGGAAATTTTTGGACATAATTATTTTCTTGTCTTGGTACTCAGTTAGCTCATATCTCATCTTATCATCCTCAATATGATGGGCAAACTAAGATAGTAAACAAATGTTTGGAAGGATGTCTTCATTGCTTTGTATTTGATAAACATACATAATGGATCAAATGGTTGCCTCTGGCTAAATGGTGGTATAACACTTCCTTCCACATTGAAACAAAAATGACCCCATTTATGGAACTTTATGGATATCATCCACCATCCATCACATCATATTTAAGAGAAAATTCTAAGGTTCAAGTAGTGGAAGATCACATCAAGCTTCAATAACAAGTTCACCAACTCTTAAAGGATAACCTCACCTTGGTGCAGAATAGAATGAAACAACAGGAAAATCAACATTGCATTGAAAGAAGTTTTGATGTAGGTGATTGGGTATTCCTACGGCTACAACCATATAAACAAATGTCCCTCAAGTAAGCTAATAAGGATAATAAATTATCATCAAAGTATTATGGTCCGTATAAGGTGTTGCAAAAGATAGGTACTATGGCATACAAATTGGAGCTTCCTGCAGCTTCCCGAGTGCACCCAGTTTTCCATGTTTCATGCTTAAAGAAGGTTATATGTGACAAGATTCCAGTTCAAACAATATTGCTAGAACTTGATGAGGAAGGAAAAATCATATTGGAACCTAAAGTAGTCAAAGAAAAAATAACTCGACAGCTACGAAATCAATCAATTTCAGAGTATCTAATCAAGTGAAAGAACTTACCTATTGAAGATTCCACATGGGAGGATGAGAATTTTATACAGAAGCATCCAAAACTACTCAAGTGTTGAGGACAACAATTTTTTGAAGGAGAGGGGCATGTTAGGTCC